>JANJGK010006143.1:2500-37500 GCA_039081455.1 Macrobrachium rosenbergii
AAAATGTTTTTTATCAATGTGACTAATTTGCAAAAATAATTAGTGTTTGATTATGAATGAAACAAACAAACTAAACACAATTCCCAAATTATATGAAAGTAAAATCACTCAGGCAAGGGTACCACAAGAATCCATTCTTATTAACCCTTTAACATCTGCAATGAGTTAGTGTTCGATTCCTTAATTATACGAAAGTAAAATCATAACAAGGTTACCACAAAACTCCATTTCAATAACTCATAAAATCTGCAACAGAAAGAGACCATCACAGTAATATTAAGTGACACAAAAGCGAGTCATTTCTTCACTGATTCCTCCTCCTTCCCTAGATATCAATTCGTCAGCTTCACTGCTTGCCTGACGCTCATCCCGGATCATCAAAGGCTGTTACTGAGGGTCTTTATCTGAGATAACTGGGTAATTGAGATCCACTTAGGGCGGGTTTATTACGTGAGCTTTTAATGGGTTTTTCATAATGCACTTGATTACACGCAGCTCGTTAAATATCATTGCGTTAACAACGGCTGCTCGATGGATATGTGAAACATCGAGTTTTATGTATAATGTCTACAAAATTGTAGGAATAGGTTCTACAGAGCAAAAAAAATTTTTTGCAAAATGATATGACTCTAGAAATTTACGTATAAAGCCAAGATTATGGGAATAACTTCTACTGGGCAAAAAGGTTTGTCCAAAACGATCTAACTTTAGAATTTTGTGTGTAAAGTCTACAGGGTTATGTAATAGGTTCTGGAGTGCAAAACAGTTTTTTGCCAAAGGATATACCTTTAGAAATTTATGTATAAAATGTATAAAAGGTTATGGGAAGGGTTTCTACAGTAACAGGAAAAGGTTTTTCTATAGAGAAAAAAAATTTAGAAAATTTTGTAATGGCTTCTACAGTAACAGGAAAAGGTTTTTCTAAAAAGAAAAACTTTAGAAAATTTTGTATAATTTCTATAAGGTTATGGGAAACTTCTACAATGTCAAAATGGTTTTCCAAAATGACATAATTTTAGTTCATACGTGGATCATTTATGAAAATTTTGTGTAAAATACGCAATAAACACGAATATTTACAGGCGTTGGGGGCACTTTTGAATGTTGACAGAAAGTCAGCTCTAATTCATTAATATGGGAAAGGAGAATAACACCATTACAAGCGTTTGAGAATTGGGAGGTTTTAGAAAATTTCAAGCAAGAATGATCAGAGACGTGAGCACAACACCTTTTATGAGTTTCAGAGGCCATAGAAACTGGGAAGCTTAGGATTAATCAGTCTACTTTTAAAAAACGATAGCATTTATTTTTAGATATTGCTAACTATCCCCTTTGAAAATGAGACGACAATTGAATTATAAAAACAAAATTAATTATCAAATAAAAACCCAAATAAAAAGAGGTTATTCTAAAAATTAGATATCCAAACAGATAAAAAAAATAATTAGAATAAATAATTTAAAATACGGGCCATTCTATACGCCAAATACAGAAACAGCTCCTTAAAATTCTATTCAGATTACAACCCTGAAGCTACCGGATTTAAAACGCAAAAACACTAACCTCAAGATCCCGTAGTCTTCCACAATGATCAGTCAGGGAAGGCTCTGGGGTCTTCAGTATTTAAAACAGCTGTTGTAGTTTACACAATCTTTATTAAGCACTAAAATCAACTACCAATGTGTTGTTAAACCAATAAAAGCATTGTGAAATGGAAAATAAAAGCATCACACTCATCTAAAATCTTTCAAATTCACTAGTTTCAACTGAGGCAGAGAACTTGCCTAATAAGTTCAGTCTCCGTGTTTACACTGTCGTCATAAGGGACTCAGTCCGAATCCGGTGAATCGGCATCGGCTTCGTCGTCAATGCCACACCTAAAATGAGCTAAAACCGTGAAAGTCAGAGTGAAATTTTTTGGTATTAACTCTGGTTGTACCAGGCTTGTTCCAGATTCATGTGTATGATTTTACTATGATTCATATCACACCTACTTATAAGCTAAAATTGTCACGCTTAGATTGGAACATCTTAACACAAGCTATGATATTCTGTTAAGACATCTTACTACTATAAATCGCACTATAAACTTCCTAGAGGTTGTTGTATCCTACATACAGATTTCCTGTTACTCCTGAACTCCTGCTGTCGCAATAGTTACTGTACAGATCTATAAACAATAAAATGATGCAAAGAAAGAAAATATTCATTTGCAATCGAGTGAGAACTGAAAACATAAAACTTCTTTCAGATATTCGACATTTTCCCTAAATTTAAAAATGATCCCCAGCAAGCAGAGTTCATATATTTAATCATTCCCTTACCTTTTTAGGCAATGCAAACCGAACATTAGAACATAAGAAAGAGGAAAAGAATAAGAAAAAACATCCCAATTGCCTCTGACTCCGCCGGTAAAATTTTCCACGACCGTCGTAAACGAACGCACCTGAATGGGCCCTCGTGTTGGACTGGAATGCAGGTCACTGCAGGTGAATGCAAATTCGCTCAAATAAATATTTTATTAGATCATCTTTTTTTGCCTCTCGAAATTAACCGGTGATATTATTAATGGGTATATTTACATCAAGCAATTCAAGCATACGAGTAATTATGTGCATGGTAAATGCACTGATGTGTGTTGGGAATAATATTGTAGTTATATATATATATATATATATATATATATATATATATATATATATATATATATATATATATATATATATATATATATATATATATATATATATATATATATATAAAGAGAGAGAGAGAGAGAGAGAGAGAGAGAGAGAGAGAGAGAACTTATAATATGTTATCTCCAGAAATGTATTATGTTATTCTAAATGCTCTACCAAATACGAGACCAACATTCTAGTCTAAAAAATTCCAATATTTAAATCAGCTCCTTTATAACTCCCCAGGAATCTCGATCTTATGCTCAAGAACAAAAACTCTTATGACCTTTGTCATTCATTTTCTCCCTTATAATCAATGAAAGTCTTCTTCTTCTTCTTCTTCTTCTTCTTCTTCTTCTTCTTCTTCTTCTTCTTCTTCTTCTTCTTCTTCTTCTTCTTGCATTTTGTCCCTCGTAAACTAAAAGTCCCCCACAAGGATAAACAAAGGGATATAAAGACGAGTCTTCTTTCACCCCAACCACAACCAAGAAGTGATTACAACAAGGAAGAAAATTACCTCCTCACGAGATACTGGGAAACCAAGTATATGTGCTGGTTGACTTGAGAATTAAGAGGAGTTCTCTCTCTCTCTCTCTCTCTCTCTCTCTCCTCTCTCTCTCTCTCTCTCTCTCTCCTCTCTCTCTCTCTCTCTCTCTATTCATGACATCAGTACCATCTCGCACCGAACTTTCCACGATAACATCTTAAAGCATTGAAGCTATGAAATGCATATATGTGTCCTTAAAATACATTAGTCAAAGGTTCTGTCTAGATTGCAATTATTAAATTTTCTAAAGAGTTCAGTATCAGTTAATTCTAATTCTAGTTACATCATCCACAAAACCTAGAATCCTTTCATGAACAGTACACAAGAAATATTTAAACAGACTCTTTCAGATATATCTTCAAGTCTCACAAGGTCTCTTAACCTACTATTCAGTTGGCCTTTTCTCCTCCAAGAGCAGAGAATCATAAACCCAGGTAATAATTTCTTTTCTTTGACGTGCGATTACTGTCATATTAAGACATTGGCTGAGGACGCCATCGCTTGCTGAGTAAGTTTATTGCTCATCTGAGGATTAACTTAATGCCTCAGGTAATAATAATAATAATAATAATAATAATAATAATAATAATAATAATAATGTAATTATAGTTCGCCTTATGGAAACAAATTTTACATTTAATAAATAGGTAACAATAAAATGGCTCCCACAGGATTAATTGCAATTGTGCATACCACCTCATATATATATATATATATATATATATATATATATATATATATATATATAATATATATATATATATATATATATATATATATATATATATATATATATATATATATATATATATATATATATATATATATATATATATATATATTAACTTTATCACATACGCAATTGTTCGGTGCATTAGTAGAATTACTAAAAGGACCTCATTCAAACTGGATGGTATCTAATGGAGTTTTTATTCAAAAAGTTACAAGCTTTCTTGGACAAACAGTTTGAATGAGGTCCTTTTAGTAATATATATATAAATATGAATATATATATATATATATATATATATATATATATATATATATATATATATATATATATATATATATATATATCCTAAAATTTTATTCTCTTCACTCAATAGTGACGAGAGATAGACAGACAGACAGACATAAATTTTTTCAAACCCCTCCTCCTTCACCCCTTCCCCCAACTCCACCCCCCCCCCCCTTCGTTCTGATCAGCGAGACGAAATGATATTCATCTGGGCTCCAGTCGCCCGATCCATGGTTGGGGCGGGGGGAGGGGGGGGGGGAGGCTCGTGTGGAAACCTTTGATCTCGGCCGAATCAGTTTTAAATCTGAAATTTAAAAAAAAAAAAAAAAAAAAAAGAAGGAGGATCCGAAACGGTTTTGAAATCTGGCTGTCGGTGTCAAGATGGACTGCGGGACTCGGGGAGGTGAGGGTAAATTGCGCCTCTGCTTATGTTGGGGGCGGTGGAAACCTTTATCTAGTCGGTCGACCATGTGTGGGTTGTATGTGTACATACCCACGCTCTCTCTCTCTCTCTCTCTCTCTCTCTCTCTCTCTCTTCTGGAGCTCTTAGGGATTTCATCGATACCTTACAGGAAGGAAAAAGCAAACGAATACAGATTAAAAATGGTTCTGTTTAAATCCTACAACTGAGGGGAAAATAAATATGGAACCGTCAGTTATAAGAATAATATTCAATATTAAGATTAAATGCCAAAAATGAGCTTGGTATTATTTCATGATAACAAAAAAGAATTGAAACAGGAATCATTTAATGTTTTCAACACTTCAGCTGTTAATGTAGATTTGCCTGAAATGTTTAAGACGGAAGAGCGGTTTTAAATGATAATTTCGTGAGAAAAGTTAAAATATGAATCAGGAAAACTATATAAAAAAGAAGTATTCTTTCTCTTTATGTCTATATATATGTTTATATATTTATAAGCATATATATATATATATATATATATATATATATATATATATATATATATATATATATATATATATATATATATATATATATATATATAGAGAGAGAGAGAGAGAGAGAGAGAGAGAGAGAGAGAGAGAGAGAGAGAGAGAGAGAGAGAGAGATAACAGTACTGTTATCAGTTCTAAATTACAAACAACTGCATAGTAAGAGTTTTGAATGTGAAATAGTGATCTATCACTCTCTTTTACAGAGCTAACAGATGAATGTCATTTGCCTTCATTTGTCAACAGTGCGAACTTTATTATTTCATTCTCAATTGACTTTCAGCAAATGTTCTGTGATTCTAGAAGTATTTATCATGAATGATTTAAAACATTAAAGCCAAAAGCCGAAAAATTGTTTACTATGACCTCAATTGATGATTTGCTGTATGGATGTTGTTTGTTGATGAATAATTATCAGTTTCTTATTTAGTTAAATAACCTTTCTTATTGCTCCCATATTGTATAATATATCTTTCGCTATCAAGGGAAAATTGCACACATAAAGTTGAAAAAGTGTTTTTCATAATTATCAAACATTATTTATTGTCAAATCTTATAGAGATATTTAGAAAGGAAAAGGATATAACTGGTTTTTCACTAAGTTAAGTCATTGTATTTCTATGTTGTTTTCATAAATAATTCTCAAGGCTTACCCAATGCAGTTTAGGTACCTTGAAGATTTTTGAAATTCTTCTCCATTCTTATCATTTAATATTATAAATTTCCCCTTAAGGAGTCAGAGTCAGCAGCTGACCTTACCTGGTGCACTGTAGGCATTACTAAAAGGTGTTTGCAGCGTCCCTTCGGCCCTTAGTTGCCCCTGCTCTTTGGTCTGTTACTTTACCTCCTTTACCGTTTTCTTTCTTTTATCTTGCTGTCCACCCGCTTTAACTATTAATTCTTTGTGCTTGTGGGATTTTTTCGGAGCTTTACCTGTAGCTCCTTGTTCTCATCTCCTCTACTTCCTGGATCTTTTTTGTCTTGCTGTCCAACCACTCTAACTCCCTCTTTCCAGTCATAAGCTCTGAATGACTGAAAGTGACTCGTAGTGTTTGGCTTGACGCTGGAATTTCGTAAATAAAAATAAATATAAATTTTAAAGGTTAATGAGAATTACGCTTTTTTTTTAAATATTGAAACTCTCAGTTTGATTGTCTGAGTTTTTGACAAAACTCTCAAGCGCTTTATTTAGTAGAACTGCAATACATTTTGCAAACTCCTCTCAACCTTCCTGTGATTACAAACAGAGAAATAAGAACCTTAGGGATAAGAAATACACCTTTCTCGGTTGTCATCCAATCAAACGATTCCGATTAGCAAATCACGCCCAAGAAAGGAAGACTCATAGATTGAAACTCAGTGCAACAGAAGGCATTCAAAAGGTCATTCACCATTGCAAATCAATACTAGAATTCTGGAGAGAGAAGTTCTGAAGTTCAGGTATTTCCTGACTTCTCTCTACTGTGCGTTCAACCTGATGTGAGTTCTGTTTAACTGGCTGGTGAGATTAAGTTACGATGGGAATATTGACGTTTAAATTAATCAGCAGATTAATTTTATACAGACGAATATGTGTGTGTGTATGCATACATACATACATACATACATACATACATACATACATATATATATATATATATATATATATATATATATATATATATATATATATATATATATATATATATATATATATATATATATATATATATATATATATATATATATATATATATATATATATATATATATATATATATATATATATATATATATATATATATATATATATATATATATATATATATATATATATATATATATATATATATATATATATATATATATATATATATATATATATATATATATATTTATATATATATATATATATATATATATATATATATATATATATATATATATATATATATATATATATATATATATATATATATATATTTCGTATTTCCTTGGGTTTATGGTATTTTTAAAGGCCGGCAACGGAAACTTTATTTAATTGGCCTTGGAGTTCTGACTTACGTAAAGAGAAATCGTAAAAAAACAAAGAAACAGGGGTGAATTTAGGAGCTGAAGGCTCTACTTCGAAAGGAAATGTTACCTAAACATTTGGGATAAATTAAAGAATTATATTTACAAAAGAAAGCATTTGAAGGGGAAATGGATAGGTAAACTGATAAAGGGCTTGCAATGCCTGAAGATCCTTCTACTGGAGTCTTGACTAAGGGCAAGGCACAGTCCAAGATGAGTCCACTGCGAATAGGTCCCTCTGCAAGAGAGATTTACACATTACACACCAGTAAAGGAACAATATAACACCAAATATGACTCAAGTTTGTACTGAGGGTGCCAAAGATTCGAGGAATGAATGGCCACTTTACACTTGAACACAGGACATTGGAAATGGCACAGGATAAATAAGCATAAGGACAGAGGTGAAATGCTGGTACGCCAAATTTTCTAAAGGGCAAACTGTCGTGACTGAAAAGTATTTACTCGCACTTTACCTTAGGGGAAGTGGGTCTCTGGCAAAGAATGACGAGGGACGTTCACACTGACGATGCACACTGTCTGGAGTCTGGAGTCGGACAGGGAGAATGAATGGTCTCTCAGCAAACTGTATCACCAGCCCGCGTGTATGGCTGTCCCCTACGACTACGCACCGACTACTCACAAGACAAACTGCTTATTGCTTACTGCCCTTTTAAGGCATGCGGCCAGGGGTCAGTGCCACATGCAAATGATGTGTCATTTGCCAGGTGGTTAGCAATCGGTTTCCTAATCCTAGGTTTCTTGCAGATAAAGACAACTCAGGCAGCTTAATTTGCCTTTAGAAAGGTTGTTTTAAGCAGCTTAGTTGGGCTTATCTGCTTAGGGAGCGGCATTCCATTTCCCCTCGTTGCCCTTTTTTTTATCTGTGTTATCTCAACATCTGTTCCAGGTAAAAAGAAGGACAGATCGAAATGTTGATAACTTTTCTCTGATTTTAGGTCAAACACGATCGGCCATGTGGTGGTGACTTTATATATATATATATATATATATATATATATATATATATATATATATATATATATATATATATATATATATATATATATATATATATATATATATATATATATATATATATATATATATATATATATATATATATATATATATATATATATATATATATATATATATATATATATATATATATATATATATATATATATATATATATATATATATATATACACACATATATAGCATTTCCTTCCATGTTTGGCACCCACACTTTTATTTTTGTAGGCATGATTAATTGTAAGAAAATCCTGGTGTCTCAAAAAATTATTTTTTACTTTTTAGTGCATTTTAATAAAAGGTTTAATTTTTTTTATTGTTTTATTTTCCTTACCTTGATAATTCTTAGAATTCTTATGATGAAAGTTATTATGCACTATGTTTAATATTAATATAAGAGTTCTTATTACCAGTCGCAGTACTATGGTTATTATGGTAATCACCTGAGTATTCCCTAGTGTATTGCTAGAATTGTTACCTGTCTGCATGTTAAGCCTGGATTTACAGTTAGAGTTCCTTGGTTATCCATTTTCACCTTATCCAACATTCAGAGGGCCAGAGCATCACCATTTACCATATACTGAGCGAAGGTCTTTTTAAGATGGAAGAATTGTTAAGAAGCTTTATTCTTAAGGATGCAAGAGTAAAACAAGCTGTTAGATTTTTTACAAAGAGATAGTTTTGTTCTGGTATTTGTAGCAATGACATATTTCCACCAAGTATGTTTTTTGTTTTTTGAAGAATGCTGTTTACATTCTTAAATTGCTTGTTGACATATTTCATTGTTATCTGTGACCCATATTGCTTTCTTGTATATATAATTTTCTTAACTATGTTTAGTACCCTTATCTTACAGACCTTACAGTTCGTTCGGGTTGCCCCAGGTCCCTCAGTGTGAGGCATCTCTGAAGTCTACCAGAGAATTGCTATTGCATCTTCCAGTATATTTTGCATCTTCCAATCTTGGATGGTCTGGGATGCATCTTAAATATTTGTCGAGCTTATTCTTAAACACATCTACGCTCACTCCTGATATGTTTCTCAGATGAGCTGGTAGTGCACTGAATAGACGCTGCATTATCGATGCTGGTGCGTGGTGGATTGATGTCCTGTGTGCTTTCCTTAGTTTTCCTGGTATAGTTTTGGGCACTATTAATCTACCTCTGCTTCCTCTTTCTGATATTTTTAGCTCCATGATGTTTTCAGTAATTCCTTCTATCTGTTTCCATGCCTGGATTATCATGTAGCATTCTCTTCTCCTTTCAAGACTATATAAATTTAAGAATTGTAGTCTTTCCCAGTAGTCAAGGTCCTTAACTTCTTCTATTCTAGCTGTAAAGGACCATTGTACACTCTCTATTTGTGCAATATCCTTTTGGAAGTGTGGGTACCAAAATATATTGCAATATTCAAGTGGACTACGTACGTACGTTTTATAAAGCATAATCATGTGTTCGGCTCTTCTTGTTTTGAAGTGTCGGAACAACATTCCCATTTTTGCTTTGCATTTTGCCAATAGTATTGCTATTTGATCATTGCATAACATATTCCTATTCAGCATCACACCAAGGTCTTTAACTGCTTCCTTATTTGTGATTATCTCATTATACTGTAGGTCCTTTATATGCACATAACATTCCTTCTTTATCACCATAGTTTACTGATTCAAATTTATCAGAGTTAAATACCATCCTATTTTCCTCTGCCCATTTATATATTTTGTTTAAATCTCTTTGTAGCGAGTTCCTATCTTCATCACAAGTAATTTCTTTACTTATTCTTGTGTCATCAGTGAAACTTCTCACTACCAAGTCCTTAACATTACTATGTCTGCAATCATAATCACAAACAGCAATGCAGCTAATACCGTACCTTGTGGCACACCGGATATTACCGTAGCTTCATCCGATTTCTCGTCGTTTGCAATCACTATCTGTTTTCTAGTTTGCAAAAATTCTTTTATCCATCTTCCTACTTTGTCCACAATGTTATGTTTTCTAATTTTTTTCGCTAATACAGGGTGCGGCATGAGTAAAGCCCTTTTTAATTTTATATCTTATAATGTATATTTTCTTCATTATTTTCTTTAATTAATTTGCTAAATCTTCATTTTTTCAGATATTTTATACAACCATGAGATTAACAAAGGAACAGAGTAAAAGCAATTCAATTGTACTATCAAAACAATAAAAATGGTGCTGAAACTGCAAGATTGTTATCAGCTGAATTTAACATCCCAAGGGTGCAAAGCTGAAATATCACAAGCTTGATTAGAAAATCTGAATCCACAGGAAGTGTAAGTGATGCTCAAAGAGCGGGTAGGCCAGTTGTTGCAACAAGCTTAGAAAAGTCCAGTGAACTACAAGAATCATTGCTGTGTTCTCCTCAAAAATCCAGTAGGCGTCTTTCTGCAGAATTAGCAATTAGTATTTGTATTGAACATTATTAAACCGAATAAGCATTATATTAATTTTGTTAATATATTATATTAATCTATTAACCTGTGGCAATACATTCATGTTCGAAAAAATAAAGGATAATCAAAAAGGCTTTAATTTTGTTCCACTTAAACAAAGGGCGCTACTTATGCCGCACCCTGTATATTATGGTCTACCTTGTCAAAAGATTTTGCAAATTCTAGGTAAACCACATCTATATCTTTTTCGTTTATCATATCTTTATATATGCTTTCATGGTGGACTAACAGTTGGGTTTGTGTACTTTTTCCGGGTACAAAACCATGTTGTCCTATATTAAACAAACTATTTTTCACTAAATGTTTCATTATATATTTTTTCATTACCCTTTCATAATATGAGATGTCAGACTCACAGGCCTATAATTACTTGCCTCTAGTCTTGATCCACCTTTGAAAGATGTCACTACAAACATCCCAAGATATGTCACAACTATGAGATTTATGGCAAATGTGCATATCTAGACAGCTATGAGGTTGAATGCAGCGATCTACAACCAAAAGTATGTCGGAATCTGAAAGAAGGAAGAGGTTGCAAATTCAACAAAAAGTGCAGGTATATGCATCCTGTTGCCATGAAGAACGAAAATCAAAAGCAAATACATATAAAAAATCAAAGTAAAAATGAAACAAATAAAGAAAGGAATAAAGAGTATGAGACGAAGGAAAAAAGCAAGCCGGCACCACGTTATGAAATGTCAGCACCACGATATAAGGCATCAGCACCCAGGTACAGTGCAATAAAGCAATGTATCTACAATGCAAATGGATGGTGCACATATGGAGATAGATGCAGATACAAACACAAAATTAATAATTATGAAGATGGAAGAACAACTATTTTGGAAAAGTTGGATTTTTTAATGTCCGAAGTTATGGAAATGAAGAAAAGAACAACATACCAGAGCAGGAAAGAGACATGGGAAAATCCTTATTATTACCCAAATTAGATAATGGGGATAAAACGCAAACCATCATAGTGATGAATGCACATGGTTTAGTTTCGAGTAACTCAAAAAGAAAAATAGAGTTCTTAGAAGAACTAACCCAAACTGAAAATATAGGTATAATGAATATAAGTGAAACCTGGTACTCACAAGAGACTGATAATGATGATCAGATAAAGGGTTTCCAAACTTATAGATCAGATAGAAAAAATAGGAATCAAGGGGGAACCGCGATATATGGGAGAGACATAAATCAAGGAAAAATCTGTGAGAAATATAGTAACACAGAATGTGAATTAATAGCAGTAGAATTTGAATCTGATTTTAAGCACAGAGGACAATGGAATGGGCAACCTGATGACTTTTTCTAGGCAAAGCCAAAAGAAAACAATTGAGGAAAAATAAGGGAAAAAAGGTATGGAACGACCATGAGCAGAGCTACAGACAAGCTCTTCAGGTTCAAGTCTGAAAAACCAGAAGCATGAAAAGAATTATGAGGGCGACCTTGGAAAGAAACAGTTGCTGAGACATGGAACTCGTTTCCTATTCGCCATGAAACAACAAAAGAATGCCAACAATTGTACATAGAAACACATGAGCTTAACAGACAGCTGAGTGGAAAGTGAAGCACTAGGTGGTGGCCAAAGAAACTCTCAGCCACAGCCCATGAAACTTTCAGCCATGGTCTGGTGGTGGCCTGTGTTTTTAGGACCTACATAATGTTGCCAGACACACAATCATGGCTAACTTTAACCTTAAATAAAATAAAAACTACTGATGCTAGAGGGCTGCAATTTGGTGTGTTTGATGACTGGAGGGTGGGTGATCATTAGTTTTGAAGATCTAAGGGAGGACGGACAGACAAATGGCAATCTCAATAATTTCCTTTTACAGAAAACTAACAAGTGAATGCCAACAATTGTACAAAGGAATACATATGCTCAACAGACGGCTTAGCAGAGAATGCAGCACTCGTCTTAATCCTTAGTTAGCCCACCCTGTTTCCTCGTACAAGAAGAGCTTCCAGCTCATGCTGAAGAATACTTCTATATATATATATGGGAATGGTTTATATTCCCGTAGGAACAAAAGACCATACATAAATAAAATGTTTTTCTAGATTTACCAACAAATCAATGTTTAAAAGTACTAACATATTAAAAAAAAAGTGCTAACATATTAAAAAAAAAAAAACCGTCCATAGTCAATAGGATACTTATTTTACACCTGTGTTGCTGACACTTCAGCAAAAGTGCCGAGAGTTGTGCACACTTCTTGCGTAGTCAGCTGTGGCCAGCATAAAAGCAGCTCAAAATGACAGACTTTAAGGTCATTTGTATCTATCTTTCCTAACATACAAACCTGATGGTCTTTACTTATGGGAGTTACTTTTAAACAAGGTGGTAAATAAATATTCCAGTCAACTGGAATATTTACAGTACCACCTTTTTTTTCCCCTTTTGTTTATTTTTACCGAATGAATTTAATAGAGAATTCAGGCCAAAGTCCAAGCGCCGTGACCTACGAGGTCATTCAGCGCTGAAGCGGAAACTGACAGTAAAAGGTCTGAAAGGTGCAACAGGAGGAAAACCTCAAAGCAGTTGCATCACGAATTGATTGTCAGGAGAAAGAGGGTTGAGGAAAGTAAGATGGAAGAAAGAGAAAATGAAAGGAGTTGCAGTAAAAGGAACGAAAGGGGTTGCAGCAGCTAGGGGCCGAAGGCACGCTGCAAAGAACCTTAAGTAACGCTTACAGTGCACCACATGTGGTGCACCGACGGCACTAACCCCCCAAAGGTGCTGGTCCCAAAAGCAGCGCCCCTCTGATGCGTTAGCTGGTACAGTTACCGAACCGGAGGGGGTAGGCTAGTCACAGCACCCTAGGGCAGGTCAGGCTGCCCGGGTAGGCTAGGACAGGTTGGCCAAGAGGGATCTGGGATACCCCCACTGGGCCTGCTGAAATTCTGGCCCAAGTAAAGAACACTAGGGCCTGGGAGATAGCCTAAAACTGGCAGCCATTCCAAGGTTAAATGACAGTGAACTGGCAGAGGAGGGGGGGGGGGCGGTTTAGAGGGGGTTTCAGGGGAGCCGAAAACCTAGTCACAGCCCCCCTGGGGTAGGCTACGACAGGCTGCCAGCATAAAACAAGGCATTTTTAAGGCAATTTTAGGTCAGGGGTAGTTTGTCTATCCAAGGGACATGCCTGTAGCTCACTAACAGTGACTCCAAATGAAAAATGGCATAGAATAAAAGTTGTTCAGCGTGCCGAAATCTACCGAAAAAGTAACTTACTTGGCCAGTTTCCTTGATTTTGCCGAACGACAATTTTTTCAGCGTAGCGTAACTTTTTTTAAGTACCAAGTTGAGGTGAACGGTGTCATGCAGCACTGCTCTCCTGTAGTTCTCGAGATGGCCGGAGTGTGGCGTTCCTCTCACCCCGTAGTTCCTAAGGCTACCACCGTACATCACCCTGACCTGATTGCGAGAAATTTAATTCCATCCAATCATGTCCCAGGCTGACCCAGGTCATTCCCTAGGACCCAAGGATTAAAAACATTAAACCAATCAGAATGTGTCTGATCGATATGATTCATAGGCCCATCCCCTGACCACGGTCACCCTTTCTTTCCTTCTGTAACTGCCGAGATGGAGAGTGACAACCTCACTTTATCTCCCAAAGTAACGTCCGTTGAAGAATTTAATTCTTTCAAAGATTAGTACATTCCGATCGTTCTTGAGTTTTTACGTAACACTGGTGAGTTTACTGAGTGGCTGTACCAACAAGGACTGCTTGGAGACCGTTCCGGTTTGTGTACTTCGTGTAAAGTCGGAAACCGACGTTTCCTATGAGGCGGAATCTGTCCAGGCACTGGACATCCAGTATACATGTGGTGCTGTGTTAAGCGTCAATGCCGAAAGAAGGTATCAGTGCATGGTGAAATATGATGTTTTGGTCCCGTTGTACGAAGCCCGGTTTCACGTGCTCGTGTGTGCTGTCGCCACACTCTACCCACCTCCTGTTTCCCCAGCAGAACACGAATTTGACGCCTCCCAACAACAAGGTAAGTTCATTGATGTGTATGTAGGCTAAGGTAAATGGTCCCTAAGTAAGGCTAAGAGCAAATAGGCAGCATATTATTAGGTAAGTGTTCTTGTTGGCAAGTGGAAATCAGGGCTGCTCACGCTGTCCGAACATCCGCTCAGGCTAAGAACAGCCCACACATTCAGACTACAAACTCAGCCAGAACAATAACCATATGTTGTGGGGGTTTGTTTACGTATACGGAAGAAGTAGCCTAGGCCAATCGTGTCCGAGCGTACGGTTAACCCCTAAGTTTAGTTTCTTGGATAATCTAATACCAATTCAATAACTCTCATGTTGAACTGAATACAGAATTTAGCCCAAAGGCCAGGCACTGGGACCTATGAGGTCATTCAGTGCTGAAATGGAAATTGACAATCAAAGGTTTGAAAGGTGTAACAGGAGGAAAACCTCAAAGCAGTTGCACTATGAATCAATTGTTAGGAGAGGCTGGAAAGTAAGATGGAAAAGAATATGAGAAAAGGTACAGTGAAAGGGACGAAAGGGGTTGCAGCTAGGGGCCGAAGGAAGGCACGCTGCAAAGAACCTTAAGTGATGCCCAAAACTTACTGATCTGGACTTGGGATTAAAAATGCACAGGTGGCTGAGATAGTCCCAAACAAGTGTTAGCAACTTGATACAGTACAATGTTTTGACTGTTGACAACCTAGTGAACTAATTGCAAGTACTGTATCATAAGTTTATTGTCTCTTCTTTGTGCTTTTACCATGCTGTATATAGGCAGTCCCCGGTTATCGGCAGCCTTGGTTACCGGCGATCCGGTTTTACGGCGCTTGTCTAGTGACGACGATAACCAGATTTTTGTCGCTGATAACCGGTTATGAGCGCCGATCGCCTCTTATCGGCAGGGCTGATCGCCAGTTATTGGCGCCGATAACCGGTTATCGGCGCTGATAACTAGGGATCAGTGCTATTATTGCCGATTTTCGGTTAGCGGTGATTTTTGGGTATCGTCACGCTGTCGGGAATGGAACCCTGCCAATAACCGAGGACTGCCTGTATAAGGTAACGATGTGGAATTTGTGGAAAACGAGTAACAAATTATTCATTGTTTTCAATATTCTCCCTTACCTTTATCCTCTGAAAGGATGTGATTGATACAGCTTACCATTATTCTTTATAATGTCATTATTACTGGCTTATCTATTCAAAACTGCATTGCACAAAAGTATACGCAAATAGAATGGATAAGCATTAAAATCAGATATTCTTTCTTGCATTCACAAAAACCAATTCATTTGTGACAAAAAATTGAGAACTGATACCGACTTACTTCTTGGCCTGAGAGGCAATTAATTCTCTGTTTTCCCTGACGACACTTTCCATGCATTGCAAGTGACTCAGAGCTGCTGGAAGTAAATTGGGCTTTTCAAGCATTCCTGTAAACAGAACAGTGACAAAATGATAAAAATAATATCTACAACATGTAATGCACGTACTATAATATACAGTATATTTTTCCAGATAGTTGATAGATGCACTGCACTAGAGATCAAATTGCTGTACTGAAGAGTTATAAACAAAAGTATGGTACAGTTATAAAACGACTTAAAATAAATCACAACTTGAATCTGTTGCAAAAACCATCTTATGTGACAAATAAGAAACAAAAAATTTCCCATCACCAACTAAGTGCCAGCATTGTTGCTAGGAATCATTTACTAATTTTCTGACATTAGGAAACAGGGTAACACTCGGCACACTACACTGGAGGTATGGAATGGAACGGAATGGAACATTGAGATTAGGCTAAAGGCCAAGCACTGGGACCTATGAGGTCATTCAGCGCTGGAAGGGAAATTGCGAGTGGGTAGGTTTGAAAGGTGTAACAGGAGGAAAGCCTCAAAGCAGTTGCACTATGAAATAATTGTTAGGAGAGGCTACAGTAAAAGGAATGAAAGGGGTTGCAGCTGGGGCCTGAAGGGACGCTGCAAAGAACCTTTAGTAAAGCCTACAGTGTACCCCGTGAGGTGCACTGATGGCACTACCCCTCTACGGGGACTGGAGGTATGAATGATGGCAAAGAGTTACGTAACATCAGAAGCAAGTGAAAAATATGGCAGTTACCAATCGACTCAAACTGGTAGTAAAAGAAGTTAGAACCTAAATACTTACGCAGTATATATAAGAAATTAACCTGGGCAAGTTACCCACCTGGCTATAGTCTCAAAAAACGAACCAACTTGAGTTTCAAAGATACGCCTCTCTACGACAAAGGTCTATACAGGTAGTCCCTGGGTTACGATGGGCTCGGCTTGTGACGTTCCAAGCTTACGACACTCTTCAAATATAATAATCAAAAATTATTTCCTGGGTTACAATTCATGTTCCAGGTTTGTGATGCTGATCCGATGGAAGAAATAACGGCTCCCAAAAGGGCAGAATGGTCAAAATTTGGAGGTTCTTTGATGAAAATCAATAAAAATGCAGTTTACGTCGTTTACAAGACAACCAAATGATTAAAAGTAAGGTTTTATTACAATTTTCTGCACTATTTCAGTTTGCGATGATTTTCGGCTTATGACGCAGCGTCGGAACGGAACCCACTTCGCAAACTGGGGCCTGCCTGTATGTTTCATAAGAACACACTAACATTAATGAGGACCATTATACCGTGAACACTGGTGTATATTTAGAGGAATAAAAGGACAGATAACAAAACAATTCCTTAATTCTCAAACAATACGTTTCAATATTACATATAAACAGCAAACTTACCAAAAAGTTTTCTTTTATTTGTTCCAGAAATAGTTAGTTTTGTTGATAACATTTACTCTCCCAAATGGCCCATTCCAGTGCCATGCCTGTAAATACAGAACATTATGAAAAGCAACTCATTTTAGTCAAATTCTAAATAATAAACATGATATTTTAATGATAAAATAAAGTTTGTTCATACTTACCTGACAGCTATATATATATCTGGCAGGTAAGTCTCATGAACAAAAAAGAGAATTAATAATAAAAAAAAATTTGATCACAACGACAGGCTGAAACAATACCAACTGCTGTGCTAAGACGGAAGATGAAAATAAACTGCAAAGCTGACAAGGGCTGAAGCAGTGGAATGTGGCTCATGAGATGTGGCCTGGACTACGGGCGGTGCTCGGGCAAAGGACTTTATGTAACAAAGTCTGACGCAGGGGCAATTTTTTATTATGATTTCAGTTCTCTCGCTCTCTCTCTCTGCATTCAATGTCTTCGCAAAACTAATTGACTGTTGAGGTCAGGTTAGGCGACACCTCAGCCATATTTGCAGCCAGTGCTCTGCAGTAAGTTACAATTTAGTTCTGAATTGGATACAGAATTCAGGCCAAAGGCCAAGCACTGGGACCTACGAGGTCATTTAGTGCTGAAATGGAAACTGACAGTAAAAGGTTTGGAGGAAAACCTCAGTTGCACTACGAATCATTTGTTAGGAGAGGGTTTGGGAAAGTAAGATGGAAGAGAAAATGAAATGAGGTACAGCGAAAGGAACGAAAGGGGTTGCAGGTAGGGGCCTAAGGAAGGCCCGCTGCAAAGAACCCTAAGTAATGCCTACAGTGTACCGCATCAGGTGCACTGACGGCATACCCCGCCCCCCACCCCACGGGCACAATTGGGTTTGAATGAATGAAATCTGTGCCATAGGCCCAATGCTAGCCAGAGGTGCCTTTTCAATGCCATAGTTGTGAAGGTTAGGTTATGATGCATCTCTCTCTCTGTCCCTGCTTCATTCATTTTTTTTGTGATGTTACTATTGATACCTATAAACTGAGTATGTTGTGATTAATAAAATTTATACATCTTGGACTGGTGCTCTGTACTTCTTTCTCCACTGGGGCCTCCTATAAAAGTTAAGTATACCTTAGTTTAACCAGACCACTGAGCTGATTAACAGCTCTCCTAGGGCTGGCCCGAAGGATCAGGCTTATTTTACGTGGCTAAGAACCAACTGGTTACCTAGCAACGGGACCTACAGCTTATTGTGGAATCCGAACCACATTATACCGAGAAATGAATTTCTATCAACAGAAATATATTCCTCTAATTCTTTATTGACAGGTTGGAGAATCGAACGCAGGCCCAGCAGAGTGCTAGCCGAGAACTATACCGACCCGTCCAACAAGGAACTAGGGGCTCCCCACAATTGTTAGATTCAAGGAGAGAGAAAAATACAAAAAGCTGTTAGAACCAACAATAATGGTTAGGAATGCATGAAAGAAATGACACCTTGTAGAAATAATAAAGTAAATGGTTTTTGTACTTGAATAGGAATGGAAATGTTACAGTAGTATGGTCTCATGAAAACCTAGGTAATAGCTGTTAATATATTAGTCTGAACATATGATTCTGTTTTGTGTCTTTTGGTAATTTGTTTAATTTTTAAATTTACCGCCTGGCATCAACGAACACTGGGTCGGCCGTCGCATACACCCGAATGTAGAAAAACTCCGCCCAAGTTGGCGTGACTGTAGTCAGTTGGACGATGAACTGCATAAAGGGAAAACATGCATTTTTAAAATTCTGACTCAGGAAAATAACGTAAGGTACAAAGAATGTTAAAATAAGTTGAGGTGACGAAAGAAATTGCACTAATACTTAACTGCTTTAAGAATAGCCTACTGCCGAATAGGTGAGTTCGGGTCGTATTGGCCGCACACACGTCATTCTGGTATGCGCAATGTCACACCAAGATGGTTCAGGCAAGGTAAAAGCACCACGTCAGATCGCAGCAACCCCAGGTTAAGGTTCCTTCTCGAAAGATGTCCTGGAACACTTGTGAGCTGGCCGTGTGCCATCGAAATAGCCTGGCATAAATAGCATTTCTCCACTTTTACCAAAAATCTGTTCCTAGCCGGTGTTTTCAGGGATAATTGGCTTGACTCACAGGGGAAGGGGTGAGGACCCCCTTACCCCTTGCCTAAAATTGTCAGACCTTAAGCTCAATGGCTAATAAAAACATGGTTATTATTTTTTTTTTAGTATCATTGATACCTAACCAGACCTTACTTTCTAACCTGACTTGGGGCACCCTGCCATGACCTGGCTCAGGGAGAGGGTGCCCCCTTTGGAAACCCTGCCCAAGTAGCCTAACCTAACAATGAATATCAGAAACAGTGTGTTCTGCCCTGACCTAATTAGACCTTACCTTCCTAAACTGACTTAGGGCACCGTGCCCTGACCTGGCTAAGGGGGCTTTGCCCCCACCCAATGGACGACCCCCTCCAAGTAACAATATCGGGAATATGGACAAACCTAGGCTACCCCCTTGTGGTATCTCACCTAGGGTACCCCTATCGCTGGCTACAGTAGGAACAGAAAATTGTTTAATAATAATAAGGTAGATCTAAGTAGTAGCTCCACGGTAGCGATTTCCTTCTAACGTAACCTTTTCTACAGTTTTTTGGTTGGTAATTATGGATTTACCTTCAATTTTTCTTGCACGATTGTGATTGCCCTGTAATTAACCACAGAACTTCATCCAACAAGCTAGGGGACCTGATGGGAAAGCAGGGTTATGGGTTGGGTATACCACCGGGACAGGGTGATTTGCTCCCCCGCTTGTTGTTTTATAGGGAAGGTTTTGGTTCACAGCCCAACTCCTCACTGAGGAAACCAATCACATGCCGTTAACTCTGCGTTGAGAAAAAACCTCCTAATTCTTTGTACTGCAGACCATCCGGATGGTTACAAACGGGGGGAAACAGTGAGGAGGTTTCACACTCAAAGTTGCTAACGTTCCTTTCTGTTTACGTCTTTCATAACCCTCTTTCCTTTCTGCTCACCTTGATTTTGAGTCCCTAACTCACAAATGTCAATGATCGTGTATATACGTTAACGCATTCCCTATACGTGACGTTTACCTTATAAATGTTATAATGCGGCACTACAGTTGAAAATAGGCCCCGAAAATTGGGCTGCACCCTACACGACGTTTGAGAGTAAGAGGGATTTCAGGGGGGGACGGAGAAGATTCTCCCGGCGCTGGAGGGGCTGCGGGGGTTTCCATATGCGATCTTCACAAGTTACACCTCCCCCCCTTTCCAACCCTTGGGTCCGTCTGTTTACGCTGGAACGGTTCATAACTCGTCCAGCAAATGCAATAGTATGTTAACGCGCATTAAGTACACTTTTTTAATTTAGGTTGCATTTAAAGGGGGGGGGGGGGGTGAAGCGTCCCTGGCCAGGAAATGCGGCGAACTAGGTTAGGTTGGTTTAGTTTTTGTAACAACCAAAAGTTTTCGTTTCCTACAAAGGGGGGATGGGGGGGGGGGGCGCAAAGCCGCACAATTCATTAGCACCACCTGCTGTTTCAGTTTGCTTACATTACTCTCATAACCCTCACAAAATTTTTTCTTTATCTGCTGAAATGTTTAGCATTGCTTAGAACTCTCTGACCGTTCAGCAGGCATTAAAGCCTCCCTGCAGTTAGCTCAAGTTTAGTGTATTATATTACGGGAATTACGAACGTTTAATCAAACTGTGCCAGGATCACGGCGTTTTAAAAATACAGTACTTTTGCCCCCGGTGTGGTAGGGCCAGGCTGCACGCGTTTTTGAAGGCAGCGGCTGCTCTGTATCCACCCACGGAGTCCCTAAGGCAAGGCCTTTTCTCCTGTTCGGTTTGTAAGTTTGCCGAGTGTGTGTGTGTGTTTTTTTTTTTACAGATTGATTGTTTGGAACCGCAAATCACCCAGGGACTAGTACTAAACATGGCGAAATACATTTGTACTTTCAATTAAGTCTAAGTGATATTACAATCTCGTGGTCGAGACTTACGGTAGGTGAAAGAACAAGGTTACGATGGAGGGTGGCCGATTCAGACCACTAACTTACGAAAAATGCGCCACTGTAACGAAAAATCGTTATAGACACGAAAACATAACGTTGTAAATAATACATGGAAAAAATAAGATTAATATTTACCATAAATACTGAGAAACTTGTGGGTCCAACGCTTACGGCATGTCAGTTGGGAGATGTGAGTTTGTTTACATTGCTGGGTGTTACCAGGGTGTGAGCGATTTCGAGCATAAAACAAATTTGTAAAAATAAACTTTATCGTAATATAATTTATGGAATATAATCGAATTATCTTCATTAAAATCTTCAATTTATAAAATATCATATTCAAAATTCACACTCAATGTCATATTTATCGTATATTTAAAATTCACATCCTTCCAAAAATGAATGACATCGTAACACGAAGACGGAATATAATCGAAATATTTTCAATAGACTTTCATTTCATTAACGTAATATTCAATATTCATATTCAATGTTATATTTATCATACATTAAAATTCATATTCGTCGTAAAAAGTTGTAGGCATTTTTCAGGAAATTCACGGGCCTGAATCACACCAATTATGGTAACTGACATTTTTGTCTGTTCACGTAAACATTTAGCCTTCGATTTTACGTAATATAAAAGAAATTTCTACTATCTAATAACACAAATAGGTTAAATGTTAATTTGAACTTTCTCTGGAGTTAAAATTGGTCGATTCTTTAATCTGACTGTTAAAGTAAATCTAAACCATAAATATTGTCTCTCTCGACAATATTTATCATGTAGATATCACAACCTTCGTTAACAACGCTAGCGAAACTCCCCCACCCCCAATGCTCTCTCTCTCTCTCTCTCTCTCTCTCTCTCTCTCTCTCTCTCTCTCTCTCTCTCTCTCTCTCGCGAATTAAACAAATACAAAATGCTGGCGATAACTAAAAAAAAAAAAAGTGTTTCCTGCCCAAACGCCTTTTAGGCCTACATTCCCTCGCTGTATACATTCGCTCATTCCGTCAGTACTCGAATTATGAAAAACAAAGCGTGTGGCTGAATGCCTTCAACAGTCACAAAATCTTGTAATCCGTAATTATGATTCAGTAATAATAATAATAATAATAATAATAATAATAATAATAATAATAATAATAATAATAATAATAATAATAATAATAAAAGTGTGGCTGCGTTTGAGAAGGTGATTTTATCGCTCTTGGCCTATTAAAACTTTGAACACTCCTACTGTGCATTTCAGGGTCGTGTCGAATAGATATTCGTCGATAAAATCTTACCAAAGAATCGGGTATGGATCGTATTTTGGAAATAGCTATTTGAAGCCACAGCCTAATTGGCAAAAATAAGCAGTGATGTCTGATGTGGTTTACTAAGGCACTCATCAGAGTAAATCAAAGAAATTTAAAGGGAAACTTAGCTAAATTCGGTAAGCACCCAGAGAGGGGCTAGCTGTGACCTAAACTATGACATCAGACGTAATAGCTGGGTTCCCAGTGGTATGATAATGATCGTGAAAGCAGAAATAACCACTCAACAACTCTACAACAAACATTAGTGTCAGTTTCAAGTAAATGAATCAAGCTTATAGAAACAACAAAACGAACACAAAGGCACACAACTAAAATAATGAAGTTGGGGGGGGGGGCGGGGGCGGTAGTGTGCTCTACCAAGAAAATTCTATAAAATTTACCGTAAAGAAAGAAAGAAATTGTAATTTGAATTTTCTTGATGTAACTGTCCATAGACATGATAGAAATTTCACCTTTTCAGTCTTTCGAAAATCAACTAACATGTTTGTAGCCCGCAGTTCATTGATGCTCAGATCAAAACTATTTATGATATTGCTTTGAAACTTAAACACCCAATGACCTTTGTAGATGTAGCATGGAAAAGAGCCAGGAAAACATCTTATTTAACTAATAACAAACTTGAATTCAGCAAGCATAATATTCTCATATTACCGTACGATGAAAGGTTTTTACAAATTCTTAGAATTTTAAAACTTTTCAACATAAATGTTGTTTTCAGTAATTTTAATGTTAAGAGTTTAGTGATAAAAAATTCTCATAAAGATGTTTCTGGCTGCATCTATGACATTTCTTATAGAAAATTTGATAAAATACATTATGGACAAACTGGAAAATCACTTTCATAACGAATCAAACAATATCAATATTCTGTGAGAACTGGCCAAATATCGACGAATGCATTATTCGTACATATGAGAGATTTAGATCATCCTAACAACTGGAGTAAAGCAAGACCTTTAGTCCCGTGCAAGGACACAGTTAAAAGGAATATCATCGAATCTTGTTTCATCAATTCAAATAATGAAAGTGTTTTAAATTTAAGTCCTGGTTTGTTTCAACTTGATGCCTTCATAATTTAAAAAGTTGTTGACAAATATATGCAAAATTAATATTCATCTTGATACATGTTTCTGCAATGTGAATGGGTGAGATTCCGTTTGCCTTATGGTTAAGTATATATTTGGATTCAGTTTGTGACCGCGCGATCCCCTTTTGTTTTTTACCCCATGGCAATGAACCATCTGGTATTCAAGGTTATACATGTTTTTGGATTTTGTTAAGCCTAAACTCTAGTATTTCTTGTTGGCTGGTCTGTGGGTTCAGTTTGTGACAGCTCGATCCCGGATTAGCTTTCTGTTTATTACCCTCTGACAACTGACCATCTGGTGGTGTTCTTCTTTTTGTTTACTTCGTGACCTTCTTGATATCTGTGTCTCGTTCGTGCCCCGACGATGCGTTAATAAACGCGAAAGCGCTAGGCACTGAATTTCTGCCCGTCATTTTCCTGTGGGATTCGCTTATATATGTATATGTATATGTATATGTATATGTATATGTATATGTATATGTATATATATATGTATATATATATATATATATATATATATATATATATATATATATATATATATATATATATATATATATATATATATATATATATATATATATATATATATATATGTGTGTGTGTGTGTGTGTGTGTGTGTGTGTGTGTGTGTGTGTGTACGTGTTTGCATGTGCGTGCGATCATACTTCCAGTCATGATTATCCTGTCATAATTTTAATCCCGAAAAATTTAGGTCAAATCAATCGAATTTTGACAGAGGACGTTCCATACTCTTCCCCGTCTCCTGGAGTCTGATTCTGCAGATGTATAAGTTGGCCTTATACCAGCATCTTCGTATAAAGATACATAATTTGAACAGGACAACAGCCATACCACGGGGAACAAATGCAGTGAGCGTCCGTGTTCAGAAAGGTTTTCGTGTCAATGCTTTTGAGACTCCGAAAAGAAAAATCCCGAATTTCCCACTTAAGGAGGGAATAAGTTAATAAATGACTGAAACGTGTCCCCTTGGATTCAACCTTTCTGGCTCTGAGCGTTTCAACAGAATGTGAAATAACAAAACCTCGTCAGCGGCGACGAAGCTTCCGATCTGCGGAAGGTAAAGTCTTACATATGAATTCGTGAGATTGAGGCTGTCAAATCTAATACCTCTGTTTTACTCAGAATGTTCTTGAATAGATTTCTTCTTATACTTTTCATTTTCGAGGCCTTAGCGCGTCAATGAACGCGGGCGAGTAAGTGGAATATGGAGAGCGTTCTCCGCAGAGTTTCGTAAATGTTCTCATCGAAGATGGTAGTGTCCGCTGTCAGACGTTATCTGTGTGTGTGTGTGTGTGTGTGTGTGTGTGTGTGTGTGTGTGTGTGTGTGTGTGTGTCCCCTGCAAGTAACCGATGTTATTCAGTGAACAAAATTTCACACATAAGGCAAAATCCCGCTCCTGTCTTATTCATTGGACCCGTTAATAATAATAATAATAATAATAATAATAATAATAATAATAATAATAATAATAATAATAATAATAATAATAATAATAATAATAATAATAATAATAAAAATAATAATATAATAATAATAATAATAATAATAATAATAATAATAATAATAATAATAATAATAATAATAATAATAAATTTACCGACCACTCCGTCAATAAAAAGAAAATATATTTATCTGATACTATAAAATGTGTGACCCGACTGAGGCCCATGTACATTACTTCAAATTTTGACTGTCAAGCAATCGAGCCTGCTTCGAAAATGATTCAACTGGCAGGTTGTCTGCTCACAAACAATTGCTGAACCAACAGGCAGTACAAGCAGCCGTCCGAGGGCTAATACACCCACTGGATTCTGTGCCACAAATGCAACACAATATACAAGGGAATTTTGACTAGTACAGTGAAGACTATTGGTACGTGATACAGGCTCGTGCACCCGTACAGAACTTCATCCAAGTTACGTACATAAAATCCAGTTTCCAAAAGAAAAACAATTCGAGAAAAAAGGAGAGTCTGTAATTATTATTATTATTATTATTATTATTATTATTATTATTATTATTATTATTATTATTATTATTATTATTATTATTATTATTATTATTATTATTATTATTATTATTATTATTCAGAAGATGACGTCTATTCATATGGAACACCCCCACACAGGAGCCATTGACTTGAAATTCAAGCTTCCAAAGAATGTTACGGTGTTCATTTGAAAGAAGTAACAGAAGGTAAAAGGATATACAGAAGGGAGAGACCTGTTACTGGAAAAGAAATAAAAAAAATGAAATAAATTAAGAAATAAATAGATAAAAATGTAAGTAAATTATTAGAATACAAGGAGAGTTGTTTTAGGGTAGTATTGCACTGTATCTTCCTTCGAACTTTTGAATAGGTTCCAGTTGAATAACAACCTAATCAGGGAGACTGTTCCAGAGTCCAACGGTGCGAGGAGGAATAAAGGACCTCCGGAACTGAGAAGTTCGACAGCGAGTCAAAACATTGACTGCATGTTGGCAAATGTGCCTCGCTGTCGAACGTCTCAGTCAGGGCCTGTGCGTCGGAATATCAAACGTAAACACCTGTCTGTCCAGTGCCATAATCTGTTTGCCTCACCTTGCTCGCATGTAAACGCTATTTAACATAAACATGCTTTAGTGTCCTCACTTCTGTAAAAAAAAATCCACACAACCACCAAAATAACTGTACTGATACCCAAAAGACGAATTGACATAAATAAATGGCATCAGGTGTCAGCACTTAGCGTTGTGTTTTAATATTCAAATAAGAATTCGGATCCCGGAGTATTCCCTGTAACTGAAATCAATACGGCAAAATTCTTACTAAATACGGAAGGAATGAGGTCCCTTCATTTTGCTAAGTAATATAGTCAGTGCCCCCCATCAAATCTGCACGTCACTTGTATATAACCACAGATTAGCAAAAGCACTTTTGATTTTCCCACGTTCTCGAGTAGCAGCAACCCACCTTGCAAGCCTACATACATGACGTGTTCATGTAATGATGGTTAAAACACAGTAATTTACTTACATGCAGTCAAGACAAGCAGTGTGCATTCCTTTCGATCGATACTCATAGGTCTATGGCCATTTTTCCTACCCTCAGTCATAGCCTTCATACTTTTTCTTGGACAATGTCACCATTTTGACTTATCTAATCCACGTCAAAGATAATACATAAATAAAAGCTAAATTCAGCTTCAACTGTCAAGAACACCTTTTGTAACGAACACACGGCAATGCAGCCGACACACAATAAGATATATAAAAACAACCATTGTGAGTAAATGGCAAAATATATGGAATGAAGAACCCGAAAATAATAAATGAAAACAGATAAAATCCAGTGTTAGAAAATGGAGTTCGTCATATCAGAGAGAGAGAGAGAGAGAGAGAGAGAAGAGAGAGAGAGAGAGAGAGAGAGAGAGAGAGACGCACGCCAGTAGTTCTGACGCGTCTTCGAATAGGCCATATTCGTTTGACACATGGACACTTAATGAACAGTCCATGTGGCCCTCCTCCCAAATGCCCAGATTGCACAGTGTTGATAACTGCGAAACATGTATTATGTGAATGTCCAAAATATAACCTGCAGCGATTATCAAATTTTGGAAATAGAACAATAAAAGAAATTTTATCAGAATCTTCAACATTCTCAGTAACACCCATTTTAACGTTCATGAGGAGCTGCAGTTTAATTGATAAAATATAAAAAGTAAATGATAAAAATGCGAAAACCTAATGAATTTCAAAACAACTAAATTTCAAAATTTTACTTAATTTATTTTTAATTTTGATATACCTTTCCAGTGAGTATAAACGGAAACGCAAGTACAAATGTATTCATCGCTGTGCTAGGCTTCTAGCCTAGACCTGATAGTCAGCTCAGTGGTCTGGTTAAACTTTTTTTTAATATTAATAATAATAATGACTGCAGACTTCCATATTGGAACACCTGACACCAACCTCTGACCACACGGAATGAAATGAAAATCAAGTAAAAAATGCGCCGAAGTTTCTTTGCCAGAAGCACGACTATGGCTAACTTTAACTTTCAATAAAATAAAAAAAAAACGACTAAAGCTTGAAGGCTGCAATTTAGCATGTTTGATGACTGGAGGCTGGATGATCAACATACCAATTTGCAGCCCTCTAGCCTCCTCCTCCTCAATAGTTTTGAAGATCTGAGGGCGGACAGAAAACCGCGGACAGGATAAATTGCGGACGGACAGACAAAGCCGGCACAATAGTTTTCATTTACAGAAAACTAGACACCAAATACCCTTGCTACCAAGAGGCACCAATGTTCACCCGGTCTCGAGCAAGATTGAAGCCGCGGTTGTAGTCTTCCATTTTACCTAAAATAATTCACAGTTAAATACAAGGACTTAGATTTGGTAAACAGAATAACACGGGGAAGATGAGAAGTCATGAATGGAAGGAAACGGGATCAGCCTGCGTCACAGACACTCACGCACAGACGCAGACACACAGACACACACTGGCTAGGCCTACGGTTTTCAGTTACCCAATTTAACTTCATGAGGGCAGCATACTAATCAGATGTCTGCATTTGCATTTCCGCAAATCTATTTTATTTTTGTATTCATAAAATCTCCCGTTCTAATATATACATTCATACACAGCCGAAAACAAAAGTATTCTAAGGTAGTCTGCGATTTCTGAAAAATAGTAGCCTGTTTTCCATAAAGCTCGACGTGATAGTGATTAAAGTACGTCAACATTCTGACTTTAACCTGGAGAATGAGAAGAGGTTTGGAAATCTTGGCTGGATTTCTGAACCTCCAAATAACAGCGAGGTCTTCATCATACTCATATTAATTTAGTTTGTGCTGCACAAATGGGAGAAACCCCCAACTTAGATTCGAGTGACAGAAAACAGGACTTTATGGGCGACCAATCTTACTGTTACTCTGAGTTTCTACAAGTTTTAAAACTTATATGATGGTTGTAATTATTATTATTATTATTATTATTATTATTATTATTATTATTATTATTATTATTATTATTATTATTATTATTATTATTATTATTATTATAACCTTTGAAAAGTGCCATACAAAACTAATCAAAAAGAGATTTTAAGTCTCCATTGAACAACTAAGATGAACTAATTATTATTATTATTATTATTATTATTATTATTATTATTATTATTATTATTATTATTATTATTATTATTATTATTATTATTATTATTATTATAACATTTGAAAAGTGCTGTACAAACCTGATCAAATAGAAATTAAGTCTCCATTTAAAAATAAAAAAAAAACTAAGACGAACTGCTAATAGAGTAACCGTAAGAACTTAGGCCTATCTTTCGGTGGTCTCGGTATAATGCTGTATGAGCCGCGGCCCATGAAACTTTAACCACTGCCCGGTGATGGCCTGTCCTATAGCGTTGCCAGACGCACGATCATGGCAAACTTTAAACTTAAATAAAATAACAACTACTAAGGCTAGAGGGCAGCAATTTGGTGCGTTTGATGATTGGAGGGTGGATGATCGACATACCAAATTGCAGCGCTCTAGTCTCAGTAGTTTTTAAGATCCGAGGGCGGACAGGAAAAGTACGGACGGACAGACGAATAGCCTTCTCAATAGTTTTCTTTTACAGAAAACTAGAACTGTGCCGTAGGCCTGCCGAGTGAAGATAGCCTATCACAATTCAAACAAGAAAATAGAAAGCAAGAAAGGGGGAGAGTGTGGTGATTTGAGAAACCAACACACAATTTCTGTGTATATGTGAATCCATGCAGAGTTTCTGTGATTGAGGACTTGATTTGTTTTGTTTGTTTGTGTAACCTAAAAGTGAAGTTTAAGTTTGCAGAAGTATTGGAACTTTAGTTTGTATGAAAAAATGTATATTTTGGCATAAAGTTTGTTATGAGATTGCCCTTCTGTACTTGAGTTTATATTTGAGATTGTAACTTTGTCATCATCAGTATGAAACCAAAATTGTAATGTTCCATTTGTCATGAGTGAAAGTATTAAATTTGTAAAGCTAATTTGAATTTATGAAGGGGACAATGTCATTTTGTAACGCTTATCTCATTATTTAACTGTGACTTATTTGCCACGGATAAGTCTTCCATGTTTGTAAGACTGTGTTTTTTTTCGAAAAAGATAGTCATGTCCTATCTCCAAGACCTTGGTAGCTGTGGGAATCATATTTGTAAATCTTATATTCATTGAGATTTCGGTACCTTAGCAATAAGCTTGAGTAATACCTACCTATGACTGACTTGTTTGAGATTTTCATTAACTAGAGTACCCTGAGAGCCTATTTATTGTTCACATTGCTTACCTACCAAGTGGACTCTTGATTTTCATACTAGCTATAAATCTGTTTCAGTTACATTTAGGTAATAAACGTGATGTTCAGTAAGGTGAGGCGTTCAAGCCTGTGATGTAATTTTGGTGTACTAGATATATATATATATATATTTTTTTTTCTTAATTATATTTTTGTTATAAATTTGTAACAAGCTTTTCATTTGAACCTAGACCTAATAGTAGTAGCTATATCTTGCGTCAAGTCAACAAGCTACGGGAGGCGTTGGGTTGTTAGCCTAAGCTTAGAACTTATGGTGATTGTACCAGTGGTGAGTAAGCCACTACAGTACCTGTCAATGTACAGATTTAGTATAGTACTAAGTACCTCAGAAACTTTACAGTTCATAAGTAACATCTAGGCTAGTGATTACTTAGCTAACCTAGAGTAACCTATCTATTCTAATGTGTTCATTCACCACTGAATGAATAGTTCTGCTAGCCCCAACATCACTTGTTGGATGAATGATCAGTCTTATGTTCTGTAGCTTGCAGTTAAAGGGTGGTTGTAGACTGATTCAATACAGGGTGATAGCAAGCACCACTGGAAGCAGTTGTTTAGCCTAGTAGGCTCTATTGTATTCACCACAACAAGATAGGAGAGTTTTGGTCATACCATAGGATTCGGCATTCATTGGACAACTAAATCGTGACTCCTTGAAATATAAAATTCTTTTTCAGAATTTGTTTGACCTACCCTTACACCAGAATGCTTATTCCTTTATATACCTGTTACATTTGATCATTGTGTAGGCCTGTTATTTATCATGTAGCCTATAGTATGCAAATTTCTCACCTTGACTAAATTGAAGTCAACACATCCAGATGCATCCATCTGATTATTCATTTTTTCTTATCAGATATGTCCAGACATACGGACGTATTTGATATTGGAGTAAAAAAGTTCGATAGTCATAATGGGAATTCTATGCACTTATTTTCAGAAAATGTAATGACATAATAATGAAGTAAATATTGTCGAAACTGCAAACTTCTCCTATCACTAATTGGCGACTGTCAACGGCGCCTCAAAGCCCTTACTGTTTTGCCGATCACCGTCTCTCTCTCGGTACTGAGTCAAGAGCGGATGCAACGTAATAAGACATATTCTTCATTTTCTCCTCACATTTTACACGCATCTAAAATCTGAAAGCACCAGCGCATTCAGAGTGAATTTATTGTATGAAAACACGCGTTTTATTTTATCTTGATCGCATGAACGACGCAAAATCCGATGATGACTAAAAACGGGTACAAAGCATTAGATGCTTCTCTCTTCACTTTTACTCGTTGTATTTTATCTTATTGATTTCAGGGAATCACGATTGAGTTGTCCAATTAATGCCAAGTCCTATGGTATGACCAAAACTTTCCTATCTCGTGCAAAACGTGAGGTAAATGAAGAAATATAAACATATTGCTAGTTTTCTGAACTACAGACTTAAAAATGAGGCAAGTGAGCGAGCCGCCCTTACCAATCGGAGGCCGCCAAACAAACGTTATCGTAGGCCCTGAGAATTTACCTCAAGTGAACCAGCTATAGTACTAAACAACAACGCCGTCCTAAATCAGATAGAACTAACTGAATAAAATCATTCGAGTCCAATGCAAGATCCAAAAACGAATTTGGATGTCTTCGGGGGAGAATTTTCCACAAATTTCAAAGTCCTCGAAAGGATTCTGAAAAATCCTTAGTTCGATCTTCGTGTTCGATTCTGTTTTGTTCCAGACGTCGAGAGAGAACCCAAACGGTCTTCGCGAGTCTCCGGGAATCCCTCCTGAAGAGACATCTGAGAAGACGAAGCAGACGTTCCCTGAAGACTCAGTCTTCTTCCCTGAACACATTTAAAGGATTCTGGAGCCTTTCCATACTCCAGGAGTTCCGCATTCCTGGGATTCCCAGCATGTAGCATATTTCTCAACTAAGCTAAGCGCAGGCAGCAAAGTTTGGCAGAAATGATCAGAATGAATGTCCACAATTTCTGCGCACTTGTTCATGGAATGTTTGCTGGCGTCGAATATTTCTATTCGGTTATATGTGATTTAAAAAGGAATTTCATCCTAAGGACAGGACTCCCGGCTCTGCTCGTTATATCTACACTGGCTGCTTTAGCTCCTATTTCGACATCGGCACGACGTAATTCAGGAAGAGGACAAAATCATTGGCGACCTCTGTGAAATACTGAAGGCCACAAACGGAAATTTTCAAACAATCCAACAGGAGCTGAGAGATGCTAGGACGGAAAGGAAGAGGTTGGGACGCCATATCGCCGAACTCCGGGGATTGATCACTCTGAAAGCCAAGCAGGAAAGGTCCCGTAGATCTCGGCGGCGAGACATCCAGTACGAAGAAATTGTGTTACCAGGCTGTGGAGAATTTTCTACAGAAATCATCAGGAAAAGAAGAAAGGAGACCTCGCCATTCCGCCGTCACCTGTCGACGACTAATACCTGCGGTGCTCTTCCCGAGGCAAAAAAGACCTGGACCCAGACCAAGAGGATGGGACAGAGACCGGAGCATGACGGACTCCAGACGCAGCAAGACCTCGAAAGGGAGGAGGGGGGAGGAGGAGGAGCACCAAAGTCCGCCCACCTCCAAGCATTCCCCCTGATGGTTAACCGAGATCGCATAATCCAGGAAGATTTAAGAGACAAGCTGAGTTTATGCAAAGATGAAGGAAACCTACTGAGAAACGAAATTAGAAGGAATTTGGAAGAGATTGACAAGCTGAGACGGCAGATGAGTGAACTCGACAGGGAGAATCGCGGTATCATGAAGAAGGAAGCGAATCTGAATAAGGAAAATGGCCGACTTCAGGATATCATCAAAGAATTGGAGGACCGCTTGTCTGCTGCTGAGCTCAGAGCCGACAAGAAAGAAGTGGCTGCCAATCAGCTGCAGCACCAGCTGGACAGGGCCGAAGATGATAACCGCGAGTTGAGAAAGATGCTGAAAGGACAAGATCTGGAGATGAGAAAAGGACGAAGCGCAGACGAAGAAATGCGAAGGCAGGTCCAAGAGGCGGAGACCAAGATAAGGAGACTCCTCAAAGAGAACGACCAGCAGCAGCGCGAGCTCGAGAAGAAAGATGATGGCATCCGAAGAATGAAGGTCAGACCTGAAAAAAGACGACGATGACCTGAAACGGCCTGAAGGAAAAAGTAAGACGCAGAGATGCTCAAGTCGAAGAGCTGGAGAGGGGAGCTTCGGCGACAAGAGGAAAAACTATGAGCTGTTTAAGCATGACTTCAAGGGGGCCAACGTCCAACTCAGTGACTTGAAAGAAGAAAATGCAAAGCTCCGAAGACAGCTCAAGGTTCTGCTGGAATTCCATCGCGCTGAGGAGAAGGAAATGTTGGAAGTAGACCAGCAATTGGATAGCCTGATGAATTTCTACGATCAGTATATCCACGATTTGGACAAGGGCAAAGGTCACCAGCCGTTTAAGCTGCCGCAGAGTGTACAAGAAATCATAGATAGAGTACATAATTATTACTGAAGAAGGAAGAAGCAGCTGGAAATGAAGCGAGTAAGAAGGCATCGGATCTGGACGAAATTAAAATGAACGGGAAGAGCTCAGACTTTCGGGCAATTTTCACTTTGCCTCCGCAAATATGCCTTCAGTAACCACGGAAAAGGAGGAAGAGGCACTGAGAACCACCCTTCTTTGCTTCTGAAGAAGCAGGGCCAAGGTAAACAACTGTTGGCCAAAGGTGTCTTTCCATGGGGGTAAATGTGGTGGGCATTTACCCCATTGGGAAAACACTTTCACTGCTTTTGAAAGAAGCAATTTGGGCAGCCCTTGGGCCACCAACTGTTAGGCATGGGTGTTTCCCCATAGGGGTAAATGTGGTGGGCATTTGCCCCATTGGGGAAACACTTGGGCTAATAGTTGAATCACCTTGACTGCTTCAGAAAGAAGCAATGTGGGTAGCCCTTTGACCAATTGTTGGCTAAGGATGTTTCCCCATAGGGGCAAATGTGGTGGGCATTTGCCCCATTGGGGAAACACTTGGGCTAATAGTTGAATCACCTTGACTGCTTCAGAAAGAAGCAATGTGGGCAGCCCTTGGGCCACCAACTGTTAGCCATGGGTGTTTCCCCATAGGGGTAAATGTGGGTGGGCATTTGCCCCATTGGGGAAACACTTGGGCTAATAGTTGTATCACCCTCCACTGCTTCAGAAAGAAGCAATGTGGGCAGCCCTTGGATAACCAACTGTTGGCTAAGGATGTTTCCCCATAGGGGTAAATGTGGTGGGCATTTGCCCCATTGGGGAAACACTTGGGCTAATAGTTGAATCACCTTGACTGCTTCAGAAAGAAGCAATGTGGGCAGCCCTTGGGTGACCAAATGTTGGCCAAGGTTCTTTCCCCATAGGGGTAAATGTGGTGGGCATTTGCCCCATTGGGGAAACACTTGGGCTAATAGTTGAATCACCTTGACTGCCTTCAGAAAGAAGCAATGTGGGTAGCCCTTGGGGTGACCAAATGTTGGCCACACGGGTGTTTCCCCATAGGGGTAAATGTGGTGGGCATTTGCCCCATTGGGGAAACACTTGGGCTAATAGTTGAATCACCTTGACTGCTTCAGAAAGAAGCAATGTGGGCAACCCTTGGGTGACCAAATGT
>JANJGK010006145.1:0-39629 GCA_039081455.1 Macrobrachium rosenbergii
TGAGTAAGAGAGAGAGAGAGAGAGAGAGAGAGAGAGAGAGAGAGAGAGAGAGAGAGAGAGAGAGAGAGAATTAGTCTGAACAAGAGAGAGAATTATTGAGAGAGAGAATTAGTACTTACAAGTGTCGCAAATTGGACGACTTGACCAAAGAAGTGGGTTGTAGGTCATGCAACCTCAATAATTGAATATTTACTCTAATAATTTATAACACTGGAAAATTGAAAGCTTCAACATATGAATGACGTTTCTAAGTATGAGTATATCCCTGTAACTTGTTTATTTCTTATGTGTGAAGTCGTGAGAATTACTTATATTTTAAGTAATTCAATAAGTATTATCATTTGTCACTTTTTGTCTTAATCGTCGCCATTTTACCTTAAACATCCATGTTTAGCCCTAAACATCCCTATTTCACCTTCATCCCTGTTTTTTTTAAACATCCCCATTTCACCTTAAACATCCCTATATCATCTGTATGTCACCTTAAACATCCATATTTTGCCCTAAACATTCCTATTTCACCTTAAACATCCCTGCTTTGCTTTGAACATCCCCCGTTCGCCTTAAACATCCCTATATCATCTGTATTTCACCTTAAACATCCATATTTTGCCCTAAACATCCCTATTTCACCTTAAACATCCCCATATCATCTGTATTTCACTTCAAACATCCATATTTTGCCCTAAACATTTGTATTTCACCTTAAACATCCCTGTTTTGCTTTAAACATCCCCATTTCACCTTAAACATCCCTATATCATCTGTATTTCACCTTAAACATCCATATTTTGCCCTAAACATCCATATTCCACCTTAAACATCCCTGTATCATCTGTATTTCACCTTAAACATCCATATTTTGCCCTAAACATCCCTATTTCACCTTAAACATACCCATATCATCTGTATTTCACTTCAAACATCCATATTTTGCCCTAAACATTTGTATTTCACCTTAAATATCCCTGTTTTGCTTTAAACATCCCCATTTCACCTTAAACATCCCTATATCATCTGTATTTCACCTTAAACATCCATATTTTGCCCTAAACATCCCTATTCCACCTTAAACATCCCTGTATCATCTGTATTTCACCTTAAACATCCATATTTTGCCCTAAACATCCCTATTTACCTTGTGAGGTACAAGAAATGTCAGAAGTACAAGACTGATTCTTTATTATTCTTGACAGGTGTTTATAATGCGGAAAGCGGATGGGAAGGTAGCGGGCGACCTGAGGACCCCTGCTGCTTCCATACAGAAATTGTGTGTGTTAACAGGCATAAGAAGACATATAATGCATTACAGAGCATGTAAAAGGCAGATATGTATATCGGCGGAAAGGCCATACAATGATGTATACAATGAGATACATAAAGAATCTGAAATAATAACAAGTAACATATATGATGTGATTAATGAGGAGCAAAACAAGAATGGAGAGGCGATTTGGTGCCCTTACAAATACTCCCCCTCCAAGACAATAATTAAAGGAGCAATTATTGGATGAAACACCTTTAATCATGCAATCATTGAGGCAGTGGAGTGGGTGGAACCGACATCTGGGGTTGGCTCTATGTGTCCCCTGGGCCGCCCTGGACCCTGCTTTGGTGGGGGGGGTGGGTGTGTCTGTGGGGAGGTACTGAGGGGGAACTCTGGGGCGCCTGCCTGCCTCCTTGCGTACTTCGCTGTCCAACAGGAATGACGGCTTCAGTCTGTCGACGGTGACCCAGTCTTCACGCCCGTGGATGTTAAGGAGGTACGCCTTGGCGGCCCGCCCGGTGACTTGGTGGGGCCCCCTGTAGGGCATGGTTAAGGACGGTCGACAGGCATCCACCCTGATGAAAACGTAGGGGCAGTAGTCTAAGGCGGGTGGGCTGTAGGTGGTGGTTCTGTCGGTGAAGGTCTTATGGCAGGGCACGAACTTCTGTGCGAGTTCCCTCAACCTTGGGAGGTGGGTGTCGGCGCTGTCAGCTGACGGCGGGAAGAATTCTCCGGGAACAGCTAGTGTCTCCCCGTAGACTTTCTCAGCAGGGGAGGCATCGCCATTTGCTTTCGGTGTGGTGCGGAGACCCAGCAGGATGCAGAGGAGCTGTTCCTTCCACCTCTTGTCGGTGCAACGTGCCATGAGAGCTGCCTTAAGAGACCGGTGTGCCCTCTCGACCATGCCGTTTGCTTGGGGGTTGTAGGCCATTGTGCTGTACCCATCATCAGGTGTGCCAAGGAGACCCAGAGCTCTGACAGGAAGGCTGGACCCTGTCTGTAGTGATGCTGTCTGGCACTCTGAAACGGCCGATCCAACTGGAGAGAAGGGCCTGATGTTTTTGATGCCTCCTCCATGGGGGTTGACTCGGGCCAGCGGGTGGAGCGGTCTATGATCGTCAGGAGGTATCTGGTTCCTCCTGACTGCGGAAAAGGCCCAACGACATCGATGTGGATGTGGCTGAAGTGCTGACGAGGCTAGGGGGAAGTCGCCGACCCCGGATTCTGTGTGCTGGGATGTTTTGCTTGCCTGGCATGGGATGCAGCTCCTTGCCCACTGTCGGATGTCCTTGTTGATGCCATGTCAGACGAACTTGTCAGTCATGAGGCGTGCTGTTGTGTGCCCTAATGGATGGGAGAGACTGTGGCTTATGTAGAACGCCTGCTTCCTCCTCGAGGCAGATACTAGGGGGTGGGGGCAACCTGTGGTGGTGTAGCAGAGGAGGGTTGTGTTTGAGTTTCCTAAGGGCACGTCTACCCACTTAAGAGCCGTTACTGCCGTTCTGTAGTCTGCCGTCTCTGGGCCTGCTGCTTGTTCTTTTGCCAGGTCTTCATAGTCGATCGGTGCCGAGGTGAAGGGAATTGATTTCTACTCTCGACAGGGTGTTGGCTACTGGGTTCCTCCTGCCAGGGACGTAGTTGATGGTTCACCCGAATTCGGAGATGGCAGTCAGGTGTCGTTGTTGCCTTGCAGACCACATGTTTCCCAGCTTTGCAAATGTGTGCACCAAGGGCTTGTGATCTGTTGGGATCGTGAATTTGGTCACCTCCAGCAGGTACTTGAAGTGTCTCACAGCCTGGTAGAGAGCCAGCAGCTCCTTGTTGAAGGCTCTGTAGCGGGTCTATGCTGGGGCCGTTCACTAGTTGCTCGAGTACTGTGCCGCAGGTGATGTTGCTGGCGTCCGTTGTCAGTCTGAGGGTGGCTGCGGGTTTGTGGTGAGTCTTTGTTTCTATGAATGCCTGCTGCTGCGGAGCCTCCCAGGTCAGTGTTTTTGTCTTGCCAATCAGGATTGATGTCAGGGGGTACATAGTGCTGTCCAAACCCACAATTACCGACATCAGGTCGTGGTTCAACTTTGTTAATCAGCTGGTGCTGTTTCTTGCGGCTGCCCCCATCATGGAACCATTCTGGGACCTCCTGAAGAAGAAGCAGACGGGCAAACACGTCTTCTGGGACAAGTGTCTGCAGGAGAAATTCAGGAGTGCTCAGGACACCATCTGCAAGCTGGCCAGGGACGGCCTGGCATACTACGATAAGTCCCGCCCCACGGCTGCCCTTACGGACTGGAGCAGGGACGGCATAGGATTCGTCATCCTCCAGCAATATTGCAGCTGTACAGCCGCTGATATGCCATTCTGCTCTAAAGATGGGTGGAGAATCGCCCTCTGCGGAAGTAGACACCTGTCCCCCGCCAAGGCCGGGTATGCTGCAGTAGAAGGGGAGGCCCTGGCTGTGGTGTGGTGCCTAAGGAAGGCTAGGCTGCTTCTGCTGGGATGCCCCAACCTCATCATTATTACTGACCACTGATCCCAAGTCAAGCTCCTGGGGGACAGAGCCTTGGCAGACATCGACAACCCCAGGTTGTTCAGGCTAAAAGAGAAGACCCTTCAATACAGATTCACCATCAAATATCTATCAGGAAAGAAGAATTGTGCGGCCGACTTCCTGTGTCGCTTCCCTGCCCTGCGCGGTGCCCCTGATGACTGTGATGTTGAGCTAGAGGACAATATGGCAGCTGCCGTCACTGTGGCAACGACCGAGACTCTACTTAGGGAGGGGCTCACGATGGATGAGAAGACCATCAATGCAGCGGCGGCCAAAGATCCGGTATATCAGTTGCTGATGGCGAGAGTGTCTGCAGGTGACTGGCCCCCCAAGAAGGAGCAGGAGGTGGCCAGCCTTAAGCCATTCTACGGTGTGAGAGATAGCCTCTCAACGTCGGAAAATCTAGTGCTCTACACATACGAAAATGGGTGTGTACAACTGGTGATTCCAGAAGAACTTCGTCAGCAGGTGTCAGCAAGTCTACATGCAGGTCATCAAGGGCTCGATTCCATGCTCAGGAGAGTCAGACAATCTGTTTATTGGCCTGGCATGGAGGGCGACCTTCAGCACCACAGGAACAAGTTCGTTGTTTGTGACACGCATGCTCCATCCCTACCTGAGGAAGTGATGGTCATCACACTGCCCCCAGAATACCCCTTCAAGTGCACGGTTGTGGATATGTTTCAGTTGGAGGGGCGCATGTACATGGTGTATGCCGACAGACTCATGGGATTGCTGGAAATAGCCCATTTCCCCAATAGTGCTACTTCACAGAGAGTAATGTCGGTACTAAGAGGCTACTTCACGAGATGGGGGCCCCAGAGGAAGTGTCCACGGACGGAAGCACCAACTTGGTAAGTGAAGAAATGTCCACCTTCTTCAGGAGATTGGGGGTCAAGGTACGCCTCTCATCAGCACATTTCCCGTGATCAAATGGTAGGGCGGAAGCAGCTGTAAAAACCGTGAAAAGGATCATCAGGGTAAACACAGGGAATGGTAGTAGCCTGGACTGTGACAAGGCCTCTCTCGCAATGTTGCAGTACCTGAACACGCCCATCTGCAACATCAGCAAGTCCCCTGCATAGTTGGCGACTGGGAGGCAGTTATGAGATGGCGTTCCTGTGGCAAAGCAACATTACCTGGTTGACAGGCACTGGCAACAGGTACTGCGTAGGCGTGAACTTCAAATGGCCACCGATAAAGAGAAAATCAGTGCCAATCATGCCACCAGGACACTCAAACCCTTGGAGGTAAGAGTGCAAAATCAAGCAACAAAGGAATGGGATCGTACAGGGTTGGTGGTGGACTTCCTCCCCCACCAGCAGTACAGAATCAAATTGGATGGCAGTGGACGGCTGTCACTAAGAAACAGGAGACACATCGCACCCACCAACAGCACTGACGTCCCCGTCATCTCGCATACCCACCTGCCTGCACCGTCAGCAGCCGAAACAACTCAGCCAGAGGCACCAGTACGCCCCAAGAGGCAAACTATGCGCCCGGGATGGCTATCGGATTATGTCATAAACTGTGTGAACGAGTAAAAGTTATGCTCTACCCAGCTAATTCAGCTGCCTCCATTACAGAATGAACATACAACTGGCAGTATGTTGATTATTCATTTATTTTATCATTTATCACAAAAGTTCATCGCCCTATGTTTTATTTTTTTTAGATATGCATTGTGCATACATGTATTTCTTGTAATATCAAATTTTCATTCAATTATTATAGCCATTTCATAGCATCTCTTGCTTATAATTAAATAAAAATTTTGGAAGGGAGATGTAAGATTGTAGAAGAGAATGAGACCTGTTTTTCCCGCTGGTGGGAAGGTTGGCGTCTCCCTCCAACCGAGTCAGTACTCAGTATGCAACTGGCGCTCTTGTAGTAAGCAGTACTCTACAATACACGCATCACTGGACACCGGGGTTTCATTACAATCCTACGCATCTAACATCCTACAAATATTCTTTATGTTTTAGGTATTTCGTAGTTTATTTAATGGGTTTAGGGTTTATATTCGTTTTAATTTGGTCTTTCAATCCCCGGTTTATCGTATCGACGGCAAAATTGTGGTTTAATTATCAATCGGTAGGGATGGCGCCTTTATCATTTCTTAATTTAGAGTTGTTTTGATATATTTCTAAGGTTTATTTCAGTTAATTAAACCATTTCTTTCATCTCTAAGGTGGTTTAATATTCATTTTAAATCTTTAATTTTCGGTTTCTGGGTTACTGTATCGACCATGAAACAGCAATTTATGGTTAAATAAAGGGGAAATAATAGAATTATTTGTTTTTGAAGATAGGCTCTCTCTCTCTTTATAGATACATGGATAGGTATATAAATAGGTATAGGCAGATAGATAAAGAAATATATTCCAAAAAGAAATATAATAACTCATAATGTTACCGAACTCGGCTATATCATCACCAAAAATAAGAGATTAAATACACTTCCAACACATTCTACGATAACATTAATAATTTATATATAGTAAATATACATTCTAATAATGCAAATATATCGACACGAATCGAAATAAATCCATAAATTCCGTTGAATACATTGTCGAGGAACAGTTTTTAAAAGAACATACTTTACCCTTGTCACGTTCCCACAGCCGTGGGGAGTAAGGGATGGCTCTAATTATGACCTAGATAATGGCAACTGACCAACAAGGAGGCTGCAGTCCAGTGAACAGAATATGTAACAGTGATTAGACTCAAAATACCACAAAATTGTAGGGATCACGGCAAACTTAGATTGTCCACTTAGGAGTATAATTCACTAAAAGAAATCAGATGAGAAAATATTTACAGGAGCTATCAATGGAGCTGCATGGCACTGTTCAAATTACTGGACTAAAATCACAATCACTAAGCAAGAGTGCCAACAAGTGCAAGCGGTATAATTCTGCCTTCTTAGGCTAAGTATGGGATAGGGTCCTTAGAATGGATAGACTGGGGTACAACAAGCAAGACAGGGATCACACTGGGGTTCTGGATATCTTGACTGGGTATGGCACCTGTAGTTTGCAGGGATCTGGCATCGTTAACCTACAGGTAATTTCACACACCAGGTATTCGCTTCACGGATCTGCAAGTGCAGGGATGTTGTAATGCACGAAGGGACTTTGAGTGACACTTAACTTGGAATACTTAAGCAAAATAGCAAGGCACTGGCATAAATGATATTTAACACTAGTATTCCAGTATTGATAAATAAGACACCACAGTCTTATCACATGAATCTCTGAGGGAGAATGCCAAGGGGTATGGATATGGGAAAAGGAGGACAGGTGGAAAAAATCAGGTAAAGACGAAATGGTGAGGCCAAACAGACAACTCCCAACCACATTACCTTAGTCCGTAGACGAGACTTGAAGGAGATCAGAGCCAGGTTCTCGTAGCAGGGCATCAGTGGACACTGCGTCACGTACAGTCCCCCAGCATAGAGGGAGCAGAAGAAGTAGAAGGGTGCTGGCGGGCCACAGAGGCATCGGTGCTCAGAGGGCAAGGCGGTGAGGTAGGACCACCTTCAGAGTGACAGCATCAGAGGGAGGTCTAGTGGGGACTCAGTTGGAGTCCCTAGTCAGACTGACTTCTCGACAGGTAGGCGTCATAAGATAAACTAGCTCAGTATGGTCCATCGGAGCTTGTATTTATACTGCAAATGGTGCCGACGGTGGTCGTGTTTTGACAGTTCCCTCTTAATGGGGTCATCTATTGTCCTCGTCTTGGGCACGCCGCTAATCCTGGCAGGTACCTGGAAAGGCTGTTGAAAGTTGGCCGATAAAAGGCTCCAGGGAGGGAGAGAGAGGACAATAGTGAGAGGATTAGATTTGAGAGTTGAGGTTATGAGGTGGAGATGCAGGTGTGGGGTCTGGTCAAGGAAGTGATCCTTAATGGCATGGCAGGTAGCTGACAGGAGGGGAAAATTTCCCGAGAGGGCTCTTGTGACAAGATTGGCTTGGGACTGTTTAACAATATGTGGAGGGTGTGAAGTCTTGTAAGAGACCCGTCGCACCGATGGCGGTCTCTTTCGAGCACACGCGTGCGTGCGTGTGTGCGTCACATCTTCGGAGGGACCCAGGCAAAGAGGGAACATGAACATTCCATTTTCCCTCAAGGAATGCAACTTCTACCATACAATATTTCTGTCTGTTTCTCCCTAACCATTGTTGTCTTGATATATGTCCAGTCACCACTACTGGTGCAAGGATTCTAATCATGTGCTCATAATGTTCCACCGAATCTTCTGTATCAAACCGAATGTATGTTTCTGTTTGTGAAGACACCTAACATATATTATGCTACTGCACTGTATTCATTAATCTGTCTCGAATCTCATGCAATTGGCCATGTGTAGAATTTCCTGGCCTTTCCATTGAGATATGTTTTATCACTGTACGTTTATTATGTCTCTCACAATCGCCATTTGTTTGTCTGCCGACAAACACAGGTGTCCAAAACATTACTTCTGTTTTGCGCTGTCTGTGTGTAGATACTACTTTGAGGCTCGCACCAGCCAATAACAACTTCGAAGATTCTGTATATTCATTCAGTAAGGAACCACCAATAAGCGAGACAACACCCAGCCAGTATGTCACTCAATACCATCCTTACAAGCCTTTCCCCCTCTGCATGAAAAGGGGGTAGTAGCACAGAGGGTACTGGGACTAGTCTCACGAGGGCCTCTAAAGCAACCACTATTTCCCTTTTCCACAGTGCCACTAATGTGAGGCACTGTCATAATCCGAATAGCTTACATCCCTCTCTCTCTCTTTTAACTTACCTTTCTCTCCTACTGATTTGTTATACTCTGATGGAGTGAAGTACATTTTTCTTGACTGCAAAACTAGTTGGATTCAAGTAAAGGGTTCCTAGGAACGCACTGGCACCATAGTGCCGCCAAGCAAACTAGAAAAACAAAACCAGACAAAAGGAACACAGAAGAAAAGTCCTTTTGTACCTAAGTTACACCAGTACATAAGGATACTGAGTGCCACCAGTGTGACCTTTACACGGCACACCCAACCACAGTGCCACCTTATTGACAAGGTGCCACATCACTGAAAAGTCACCCTAAATCTGAGGGGCACTTCCTTGCTGCCCAAGTATGTCCAGTCGACCCGGATAGATGCCCTTCCTGCCTGAACCATGGCAGCAGAGAATTATAAAGCCTTCATGGAGCTGGGGACAGCGGCAGGTCTCACTGGATTGCCTCTGACCCTACACCTGCTGCACCAAATGCTCCAATCTCGAGCATTAATTCCCTCGTCCCCAAGTGGACTGAGGACGAGCCAGAAGCATGGTTGGAGGAAATCAAGGCACTCTTTGATAACTACAGCACCACTGAGACAGAGAGGGGCTTGGTACTAGCCAAGCATGTGGAGGGAAAAGCTATGGCAGCCCTTTGCTCACTGGAGAAGAGTCAGAGAGGCGACATGGTCGAAGTGCACAGAGTCATCATGAAGGCCTATGAAATAACTCCGGAGAAATGGAGACAGCTGTTCCGAGGTCTTGCCAAGGAAGTCTGCTGGTCCTGGAGTGAATGGGCCTGTCACAAGACTCAGTCTGGTATCCGCTGGTTCGACTCCTTGTCTTGCACTACGTTTGAGGACCACTTCAACCGGACCATGCTGGAGGATCTTTACCAATGTGTGCCTGGGCCCCTTGCTGTATATCTAAATGATAAGGAACCCACCACCCTTATGGAAGTCTGCTGCATGGCCGATTCATGGGAAACCTTCAACCAATCTCACAGCACATCTCAGAGGTGCATAGTGCCACCCGGGGTACCTCTCAGGCTCGACTCGCCCGAAGAATGGACTGCCTAGCAAGCCTCCGTGCACCCACTGTAAGAGGGTGGGGCACACTGAAGCTGAATGCCGATACAAGCTAGGCACTAACAAGCAGCCTCTTACTAACAGCCAGAACTCCTCTCCTTCTCCATCCACGCAACCCTCTCCACCAATCGTCAACGCAGGCCACTGAGCCCCTACAAGATGCCAGTGCAAATCCTGTGGTGCTGCTGGCCACTACAGTGCTGGACATCTGGCCTGTCCACATCATGTCCCCACCACCAAGTTCGTCAAACTCATTAGCGCCTCATTCTCCACGACCAGGCCGCAAAAGATCCTTTACCCCGAGGGACTGGAGACCCAGTTCATCTCGGTGGCCCTCCTTAAGGGCTCTAGCCTGCTCGTAACCCTTCTGGTCATGGTAGACACTGCAGCAGATGTTAGCCTGATCTCCAGGGCCCAAGTGCCAGCCAGTTCCACAGGTGATGAGAAAACCCGGTGGGAGATGAAGTGGATAGAGGGCCACACCATTACCATTCCCACAGTCAAGCTCCAGGTCACGACACCTTGGGGCACACTACCCCACCGCCTTGGTGTGGTGGGTGGAATTCGGCCCAGAGTAGATTTCCTGTTGGGTCGGGACTTCCTCTGGGGAAGCACTTCCCCAACACCACTTCGCTGCCACACTACCTCCTCCACGGAGGCTTAGACTGTAGGAGTTCATCAAGACAAAAACCCACCTTCCGCCCAACGAAGTGGTCAGTGGAAGGGGCACACACTAAACCATTCTCGGCCTAGTCCTCTCCATTCATGAAGGGACGGCCAACAAAGAGGTCCTCCCTCTCCCTGAAGAGATGTTCAGGAGGAACAGTACCACTGTAGGATGTGCCAGCGGACAGGCCACTCCACAAATTGGGAGGGCTGCCCAAGTAAGTAACGCCCAGCGGACGCCCCCAAGCAAGACTCTCTGAGAGGCTCTGATCTCCAGCTGGGGCATGAATCTCTGCTGCAGCCAAATTCAAGCCATCCACGAGGTATTGCACCTCCAGACCCCTTGTGAGCACTGAGCAGTGCCACGCTCCGTCCGGCTCTGACGTTAAGCCATCAATTGAGAAGGACCCGGTGCCTGGCCCAGATCATGAGGCAGATCCTCCTCCGGGAGATTCAGGATTCCTCACAATACTAATCACAGCAACTAGAGAGCCTCTGGCACCCAACACTTCTTCACCAAATCCATCCCCAGAGGATGAACCCCTGGTGAACTAAACTGTTACACCTTCTCTGGGAGACCAGGAACTGGCCTCCTTGGATGCAGAGGTTGAGATCACTCTCACTCCGGTTGTCGTAGCAGTCGGAGTAGGGAGCCCTCCTGTAGCTTCTGAAGTTACCCCTGACTTCGTGCCCGCTAACCCTTCTGGCCTTTCCCCAGAGTCAGTGCCCTCATTACCTCCTAGGTCTGACATAGATAGGCTTTGGAGGAACCCAAAGAAGAAGAAGGGGTGGAAGAGAGCCCAGTAGTCGCAGAGCCATGAGCTCATCCTAGCACTAGTGCCCTCTCGGCACAGTGCCTTACCCTCTTAGAGTGATCCTGGCCCCTTGCCCAGAGGGGGTAGCCAGCGTGATCGCTTTCTCATACAACAGCCTAGACCTGATTGTGTGCATCGGAGTAGTAACTGTGTCCCTTCTACTTTCCATCGAGCCACAGTAATCATGTGAGTACAGTGTAACTAAAATCAGACAAACTAAACTATTGTGAAAAGAGCCACTACGCTTATGACACGCATGGTCTAAGACCTCAGTGAGACAAGCATTTATCATATGAGGCAAACCTCATGTATTAACCAGTAATTATCAATTGTATTGCAGAAAACCTTGTAATTTAGCTAGTTCATTGTCCCTTACGTTGGTGCTAGGGTCGTGTTAGGATAGGTTTCGATAGGAGATACCATAGAATGTACCATTTGGCTAGATCTAAAACATCATGATTATAGGAGGTAGTACGTAATTGTAAGCACCTTTAAGTACAGTTAGGTTTCTGTAAGTAAGTGATCAAAGTTCATATCCTATCTAGAGTTAGGTAGATCTGCAGCTAGTTAGACTGCATGGGACAAATCTGCTCAGGGGAAAAGAGTAAAAAACATAGAGGCGAACAGCTTGCTTAGTACAGACCTTCATGCCAGAAAGGGAGTGAAGGCCTTCTAAAGGGGGGAGCTTTTATAAATATTCTGCCGTTCGCCCTCTCTGCATTATTTAGTAAAAATATCATCTGGACAAATACAGAAAGACGTCTCTGTCGATGCTAAGGGAATTCAGTAGGCTGTGTTTTTGGAAAAAAATAACCACTTTTAGTAGCTGATAGGTTAGCATTATGGGGCCTAACCCACAGGGAGGGTTTTACCAAGTCGCCTCTAGTGAAGGTGGTGTTAAGCTTCCTTTTGCTCTGTCCTATGCATTCGGCGATGTCTCTGCCAATTTTTCAGAATGCCCGGGGCTACATACGAACGTATAGACAAACAGCTTTGCCCTGACCTGACCCACGAAAGCCAGTAGAGAGAGACTAGCCTTCAGACAAAGAGCACACGTCGTGCTCAAGCAAAACTTTGTCCTTTGTTCCTCCTCCTGTCTTTGTGTTGTTTTACTCAGTGAATCGTTGAGATGTGTTAACAGAGAACCCTGATCGGCAATTGCAGTGCGCGAGCAACTTATGTAATGGTAAGTCTGAAATTCGACAGTTTTTTTCGTCGATTTACTAGTATTCTTCCACTGTACTTCATCTTTTCCCATTGTTTCACCACTTTGCCACCATCTACAAGAACCTAGTATAATCATATTTTTTTTATGAAGTCTAGTATATGAATAATTCATATTGCCTAGTCAAATTGCATAAGCTATTCCCATGTAGTAAGTAGGAATTAGGGAAAGTGTAAGTAAATTTCAGGCAGCCTTGCATCTTGATCCCATTGTTTGGCAGAGAAATAGCCTTCCAGTACTAAAACTGCATGTGGTATCTATTAGTACAGACATTCGTTGCATTATATTTTCTTACGGGAGCAGGGAAAATTGACTGTGTCCGACACTGGCAAAGATTCATGTAATTTCCTCGCACATTCTTTCTTTGTTGGGACTAAGTGGGAAGTAAAGGGGTTTGATGTAATCCATTTGTTGCAGAGTAATCCATTATCCCATGCGTAGTCCCTGGCTGGTGACCTAATTCAATTAAGTAATTGTCTGTCTGTGAGGTTAACTTTAGCTTTAATTGACAGGTTACGTGTGTCATTGGCGAAACAGGACTACATAAATTACAGTAATTAATTAATAAACTCATCAGCCAAAGCCCACACATAACAATATATATATATATATATATATATATATATATATATATATATATATATATATGCAAATCCCACAGGAAAATGACAGGCAGATGTTCAGTACCAAGTGCTATCACGTTTATCAACGCATCGTTCGTGCCCCAACGATGCGTTAATAAACGTGAAAGCGCTTGGTAGTGAACTTCTGCCTGTCATTTTCCTGTGGGATACGCTTATACACTGAAGTTACGTGCATCTACTGTGATTTTTTAAGCATATATATATATATATATATATATATATATATATATATATATATATATATATATATATACTTTACTTTACTTAGGAAATGTATTTTCTGCTTCTACCTTCATGTAGTATGTCAGTTTGTAGTTGTATTTGCTTTAAGCGGCCTGTTAGAACATACTTTGGCTTTCAAATGTCTAAATTTGTCAGTTGTCAACTACAGTGTCTGTCAGTTTGCTATATCATTTCTTACAAAGTCTGCTAGCTGTGAATTTTACGACTAGTCTCTCATGTTCTACACTTGATGGGAACTGTTTTTTGCCATACAAGTCTTGTTTGTATTTTTGAGGTAGTTATTTTGTTTAGAAGTCTGTTTGTTTGCGGCTTTTTTTATGGCTACAAGTTCCGTGAGTTTCTGAAATTTTTTGGCTAGAAATTAAGCTAGTCTGTGATTTCTTTTGCTAGAAAGTCTATTACATATATTTTTGGCAGTAAACTCAGTTACCTTTGCATGTTCTTTGAAAAGAAAATCTGTTAGTTTGCGTCTTTTCTGCTAAGAAGTCTCCTTGCTTAGCAGTTTTATTTGCTTGGAATGTCTGTTAGAGTGGGAGTAATTCTTAGGATTGATAAATTAGTGGCTGCACACGTCAAATCTTGCGAGTTTTATGCTCAGAAATTTTTGCATAAAAAGTGTATCTGTTCAAGAGTTTTTTGCATGGAAAGTGCGTGAGCATGGGAGAGGTTTTACCTACGAAGGGTAGGTCTCTTGGGAAGGGATTTATGCATAAAAGGTGCTTCAGTTCAGTGGATTTTTTTTTTCTTAGAAAGTGGTTTGTTTGAGAAAGGTTTTTGCCCAGAAAGTATGTTAGTTGGAGGTGCCTTTTTCTCCTTTTTGCCCACTGCGTTCGTTCTTGAGAGTCTTTTGCCTAAAACTTGAGTCACTTCGGAGTATAAAGTGTGTATGCTTGGGATAATATTTTGCGTAGAAAGTGTACCAGTTTGGGAGCTCGTTGCCCAGAAAATGTATTAGTTTGGATGAAGTTTTTGTGCAGAACGTGTGTTGATTAAGTGAGGTTTTTCTTTCGCCGGGAAATTATTAGTCTGTGAATTTTAGCTAGAAAGTCTATTAGTGTACAATGTCTTTAAGAAGTGTGCAGTGTTCTCGAAGAGGTAAGATATAAGGCCAGGATTTGTGTCAACCAGCTATTGAAACTTGCTTTGTCAGTAATGTAGTATTAGCATTTTAAAGGCAAGTCTTGACGTACGGTGTCTAAACTAAAAGCAATAACCCTCCATGAAGTTTTTCCTAAACAGTACTCGTTTCACAAGGCAATGACCATTATTCTGTGGTCCTGTAAGGGTGGATCAATACAAAGTTTCAGTTTGGTGTCTTGAAGCCCTGTTCTCGTGAGCATGTAAAACTAACTTTAACATGTAGGCCTTTTCTAGTGAGCAACATAGTGTACTTTTCATGTTCAATATTGAGCGGCATTTTTCATTTGTAGGTAATATTTAGTCACGTGGCCCTGTTATGAGGTGCAAAAGCAGGAATCTTTATAGGGCTGAATTTGGTGAGCAATATGAAACGCAATATGGAACTATGCTTAGTCCTGCAGTCCTGTTCAGGTTATCAGTACAAAACTGCCTTTCATAACTTCGTAAAAACTGGAAGCTCAAAGATTTGAAAAGACACTCTAACTTTTCAGTCCTGCAGTCCTGTTCAGGTTATCAGTACAAATCTGCCTTTCATAACTTCGTAAAAACTGGAAGCTCAAAGATTTGAAAAGACATTCTAACTTCTCAACACCCGAAGGAATGTTCTAATCAAGTCCTGGACATTCCTCCCTAATTACCTGACAATGGGGTGGATTTTTGCAAGATGTATCGCACAGAACCTGGTGGTCAACATGTAGGGTGAAGGTGACGTTAGTCTGACCTTCTGTCCTGCTGGGGGAGGAAAAACGGGGCAGGGGACAATAACTTTGCACGTCTCGAACCATTTACCTAACTCAGTCACACTGAATGGTGTCCGGTCCTCTAAGACGAAGAGGTTTTTTGGAGAAGGGCGGAGGTGCCTCAAGGCGCGTTTGTTCCACCGAATGCGTTTGGGTCACTTGTCTGCTTTTGGGGGAAATGTATGTGTCTTGGTGTGATTAATTGCTTTGGTTGTAACAAAAGACTGAAGGATGACTTGTAGTTTCAAATGAAGTAAAGTAAATTAGCTTTCATTTGGTTTATTTGTGAAATTCCTGTAATTCTCTTGTTCAGAAAGACATCTGAGAATATAAATAGACTTTCCATATTTTGGAAGGAAAATCTTGTAGACGAAAGTATCAAGCAAACCGAGAATAGCACCAAATTAAGTACATGGCTTAAAAATTTTGAATTAACGAGTTGAATTAATTTTTTAATTAATTAATTGAATTAATGAATAGAAATTTAGTTCTGTATAACTAAATATTTTGGTGCATGTAATATTTATAGGCTAATCAACTAAGATCCTTTAAATTGCAGCTAAATTTCTAATTGGAAATAGAAAGTGAATATTTAGCATAAGATGCGAGTGCTGCACAAATGTGGTTGTGAACAACTGAAACTCATCAGCAAAAAATTCTGTGAAAATACAGTAAACGGTGTCATTGCAGCAACACTGCCCATTTTACGAGTTCTGTCAAACTGAAATCGTTCAGTGATTTCTGGTCAAAAAACGACCCTCTAATCGTGGAGCTTGGTGTTTTACACAGTTACAGTTCAACATGTTGCATCGTCAGATTTCCAAGGAAAAGGTTAGCCAGACAATGGTATTTGAAGGAACGAAATCTAATGATGAAAATACCAAGTATAAATGACCAATTTCAGCTTTAAAAATTGTAATTACTCTGAAAAATAATCAAGGAATTTGAGGTATTTTATACAGAGCATTTCTACATCGGATGGGGTGTCGCATTAGCTTATTTTCTGACATACTTTGTCATTTTGCCCACAGATTTGACATCAAAATGACAAAATTTGTGGCAAAATTGAAGTTGGGTGTTTGTAAGATCGTCATGAGCACGACAAAGCTTCAGTTTTGCCACCAGTACTGGCATTTTGATATCAAATTGGACGTCAAAATGGTGGAAGAGGCCAGGTTAACAGGCTGTGTGAGGCCCTTAGAATGTACCGAGTTATTTTAGTCAACTCCATATCGAAAAGAATGAAGTCAGTTTTCTATATCAGTATCTCTGAAAATGAGGATTAATAATTGTATCCATTAATACTTACAAGTAAATCATTATCTGTTTCTCTCAAGTCAAGAGTTCTGTCAGGTACAGATTCAATGTCAGGCGGCGCTTCCGTTAGAAATATGTTTTTCTTAAGTATCTGATGTTTATTGTTTCCGCTCGGTTGTCTGTGAGGGTTGACTGAAATGCCAACCTGTCAGAAGTCTCCAGAGGACCTTTATTCCTCACACTGTTGGACTGTGGAACAGTTTTTTTGAGGATGTCGTGCGACTGGAACTTGAAAAGTTCAAGAGAAGATGCAGTGCATTACTACCATAATGTATTATGCTTGCATTTTTATACAGTTTATCTATTTATTAATTTATTTTTTCTTTTCAATAAGTGATATCTCTTCTTTCTGTATTTTCCTTTACCTTCTCTAAATTCCTAATGAGCACCTTAACATTCTTTGGAAGCTTGAATTTCAAGTCAGTGGCCCCTTTGGTAGTTTTTTTATTTTTTTTTTTTTTTTTTAGCTGATAGGTACGATGGGTGAAAGAAGGGTGAGGGCAGTTAGCTAGCTAACCATGGTAGGGAATAGTTTAGAAAGTGAAATATTAGTAAGAGTAATGTCAAGTGTGGTTTATCCACAATTTTATTTAGGTAAGGGTAGGTTTGTTCCATATGAATAGGTGTCATCTTCTGAACAAAAATAATATGTTACAGCAGCTAAAAGGTAAGGTCCAAAACCGTTGAAATTCAATTAGTAGTCGTACTGAACTATGATTTGCTCCTCCCACATATCCTCAAGTAGAAAGAAGAATGGGAATAAACAAGAACGGGTCTACCAGCGACAAATGAAAACCTTTGTATGGACGTTCGATCCTTCCCCTGTCTAGTTTCCTTTTCACCAAAGACTTACTCATTTTCTCTGTTCTCGTTCCTTCATCCCGGCAAAGATCCTGTTGCGATGCTCACGAAGCAGGATATCGTCTCACATTCCTCCAGCATCTCACGGTGGGAGCTCAGACTTTTGAGGAAATAAACTTCACTGTCGGTTCCCCCATTGTGAGCAGCAGACCCTTTGTATGGACAGGTGAGAATTTTTGTGCATAAATGTGCACTGAACTACATGGATTCACTAATAAGTATCTATAGAATGTTGTCTAAGATAGTTTATGCTTACTGAAATTCTCCTGTCTCGTCTAATTTACAAAATGTGCACTGAACTACAAGGATTCACTAATAAGTATCTATAGAATGTTGTCTAAGATAGTTTATGCTTACTGAAATTCTCCTGTCTCGTCTAATTTACAAAATGTGCACTGAACTACAAGGATTCATTGATAAACATCTATAGAATGTTGTCTAAGATAGTTTATGCTTAATTCTCCTGTCTCGTCAAATTTACAGATTTTCTTTGTTGACTTCAAGATTAAACGATTTCACGGAGTTCATTTACTGCTGCTCTTCTAAAGACTCATAAACAATTGTGTGAGAAAGCGACTGAAAATACAACTTAATAACACACAAAAATGATAAGAACAGCGCACATTCCTAAAAGTTCTCGTTCATCTTGAAAATAAGGCAATCAACGCGCAATTCCACCTAACTCACCCACTTTAAAAAGAAGCTCTGGTGTGTCAAAGATGGTCGTCCCCGAAGGGCAGAGCAGCACAGAGAGAGAAAGAGAGACCCTTTTCTCGGGACTCTCAAAACACTTGCGTCTTGACAGAGCACAAAGAAAAGTGTTTCGTGTTGAAAATAAAAGATGTTGAAGAAAATATCCTTCCTCTTACTTCTCCTCACCGTAAAGAATTGAAAATGCTTTGGGTCATATTTTAGGATTTTCATCATTTCTGGAGTGCCAGGACCACATCTTTCTCTGTGATTTCATTTTGTATCTAAACTGAAGCTAAATTTTATTCCGGGGTCGTGGGAGGGCGGCAAGTGAATCTACACTCATGGATTTTTTAAAATATTATTTTTACTTTTCATTTTTGCGATTTCTAGCTCTATATAACAATTTACTTGTAATAAACTGCGTAGCTGAAAGATACTGAGCTGTGAGTGGGTAGTTCTTGTGACGCAAGAAGATTATGAGTACGGGTAAAAGAGTACACACACATTTCACTTTGTCGGAAACGCGGGGTTTCCTCGCAAAAAATAGTCATTTTCTCGGGGACAAAGAAAACGCCAAGGAAAGCAGCTGGTAACACATCTTAGACAAGAGAATATGGAAAAGCAAATTCAAGGTGGTAAAACTAAGAAGAGGAGTGGCTTATGCATAACTGCCCAGCGAATCATAAGTTAGAACAGAAAACAAGTTGAAGAAAAAGAGGGGTTAGTAAATGCTGCTTTTATCATAGCGAAGGGAAGGTGACTTTGAAAACAAAGCAGATTGAGTCTATGAGAGATGTAAAAAGTCAAGGAACGGGGCTATTAATTCAGTATCGACTGCTCATAGTTACTGCGGGTGTACTAGGAGAGAATAATAACAGCCAACGCTAAAGTGAATCATTGAGAAATTTGGCAGCAAGAACTTATTTGACTCCCCATTGAAGTGAAAGAAGAGAAGTTTGTGAACTGATTTGCAAGAAAAGTGATAATGCACTCAAGAGAAGAGTGAATGAGAAAAATGTGGCGAGTTTTGAAAATGATGGAGGGAATAAGTACTTTCGCGAGAATAGGTTTTTGTAATGTGACACGGACAAAGAGGGAAAGAAAGAAAGCCTGCGCTTAGAGACTTACTGCCTAAAGAGAAAGCATTCATGGGATCATGGATGATCGATGATGGGAGGCAGACAGAATGACACTAGAACTGATGGTGTCTGTGGAAGTTCTGAGACATCTGGGGAAGTGACCACTGATGATGGGGGGGGGGGGGGAGGTTATCTGAGAGACTGAGAAGTGGAAGATATTTTTAGTTAGTAGGATAACAAGTAAGATGATGCGGCGGTTTAACAGTGAATGCATTATGGAGTGGCTGACCCAGGGGTGTTCCTAGACATTTTGGGGCCCAGGGGGCACAGTCCCATTTGGGGGCCCTCTTATGGGGTGGGAGGCGAGCGAAGCGAGCCAAAGGAGCTGGGGGGTTTGTGGGGGGGGGTTGTTGCTCTGTAAGCCCTCAGGGAAAATTTTTAGAATATGAGCAATTGTAGGATCATTTTAAAGGCACGTGCAAATGCAAATTTCAGAAATTTTATTTCTTAAAACTAGGTGTACATTGAATAATTGAAGATCCACTTAACCCAGTTAAACATAATGATAAATGGTAAAAGTGAGGATAACAGTAATGTACTCTGATGGTGATATGATGTGGAGGCAGTCAAATGAATCAATATTGCTGGAAGGGACTCCATTATGTGAAGGGAGGTAGATCAGAGTGAAGGGAGTTAGAACAGAGTGAATGGAGGTAGAACAAAGTTTGGGGCGGTAGAACAGAGTGACAAGAAGTTAAAACAGTGAAGGGAAGGTAGAACAGAGTGAGGGGAAGGTAGAACATATTGAAAGGGGGTAGGACAGAGTGATGGGAGGAAGAACAGATTCATTGAATCATTTGAATGTGTATTATCTGGGCAAACGGGGCCATTATGGGGGCCCTCAGAGGATAATTAGGACCCCTATAAGCAGTAATCAATTGCCTTAGATCGGCCCTGCCCTTACCCCAATCAACGTTACCCACCCTCCTCCGATCCATATGAGAAGGTCTATAATGGGCTCTACGATTGGGAGGGGACCCCCCTGGAGAGCCCTATTCCTTTTACATAACATTTTTGTTACAATTTTGTTCACAAAATTGGAAACTGGGGCCCTTTAGTGGACCCCAAACTTTCGGGTCCAAATATAAATGGGGTTTTTGACCATTTTGGGGCCACTGGATTTAGCTTGTCCTGTCATAGCAGCAATGGTTAAATTTCGCATTTTGGCGCCCACCCCCCCCCTCACTTTGGGGCTCGGGGGGCGATTTCAAACAGGCCCCCCCCACTCAGGAACGCCACTGGGCTGACCAGGGTGTGTAATACATGTGTTAAACAGGTGCAGAAACTAAGGTGACAAGGACCGAGAGCGTTGTGGGTTGATTCTTCTAAGGAACGCGCTTCTTCCACTTAGATGACAGTCTAATTCTTCATGGAGACTAAGACTAGCAACTTTGGCCTTTTCTTTATTATCCCTCTGGAGTATAAGGCTCCACCTTCAGACTATAGCTGCTTCGATAGGAGTCGACTGGATTCGAAAATGAATAAGCTAAGTCCAAACTTGGATTTGTGAAAAACTAAATGAGAGAGACTAGTGAAAAATTCTAAGTCCCGTCAACACCGAGATAAGGTTACACTTTCATACGCCGCTCTTACCACTCTACGATGCGTCTCTCTCTCTCTCTCTCTGTCACATATCTAAATGAAGGAAGATTCCAGAGGAACAGGTTAGAGGAATCATTGTTGCACTGTTCAAGAGCAAAGGTGACCAGAGCAACGGTAAGAACTAGAGACAAAATGTTACTTCGTAAATCAGGGAAGGCATATGAAAGCTTTTTATTTTTTTTTAACAGTGTATTGACATACAACCTAATTGGAGGAGTTCAAGAGGTGCCGCTAACTTGACGAGGATCTGAAAATCACGTGATGAATTCTAAAGAAATAGTATCGCTTTAGGTGTATCACTTTTATGTTCGATCAAAATAAGAAGCAGCTTCTTCTGGAGCAGATAATCTCCAGGGCACAAGAGGCTGTTGGCAGACGCATGCGGTGAAAGTTCGATGGCGCCGACCAAGCTCCTATCGCAAGTGGTCAGGTTCACAAGGATTCTTGATGTGAATAAAATTAAGAACATTACGAAAGTCACTGAGGAAGACAGTGAAATAAAGGAAGGGCTTTTCCATATATAGGGAAATGATCTAGGAAACACAGGAAGATCATGAAACGGACAAGTTAATATTCCATTTTTCCAAAACCTGTCAGCCTTGATACTAAAGAAAGCGTTTTTTTTTTTACTAAAATGCAAAGTCTTTGAAAGAAGTTGAAAGCTTATCAAGCACTCACTGACAATTGGCCTGTGACGACGATGCTCAGAACCATTAATTTAAGGGAGAAAGATGTTTCACGGGAATGACTTTGAAAGAGTCATTCCCGTGAAACATCTTCCTCTCTTAAATTAATGGTTCTGAGCAGCGTCGTCACAGGCCAATTGTCAGTGAGTGCTTGATAAGCTTTCAACTTGAATAATGATGAGAGAATGTCATCTTTTACATGTTCCTTCTTGTTAAAGACCAGAGTCTGGGAAGTCCTTTGCATGAAGTTTGGACAAAGTTCTTAGAGCGAGCTGTGATTTCAAGTTTAGGAGTGAAGTTGGAATAAGTTTATGAGAACCGTCAGAAAGATAAATATTGACAATAATAAAATGAAATACTGTTGACAATCAACGTTTGGTACCGTCTACAATGATCATGACCATAATTCTTTTCATTCAGCGTATGAAAGTTGAAACATTTAATCGTTTTGAATCTAATAATTATTATTATTATTATTTGATCTATCACAGTCATCCTATTCGACTGGGTGGTTTTTATAGTGTGGGGTTCCTAGTTGCATCCTGCCTCCTTAGGAGTCCATCACTTTTCTCACTATGTACGCTGTTTCTAGTAGCAACCTCTTTCGCATGAGTCCTGGAGCTACTTCGGCATCTAGTTTTTCCAGATTCCTTTTCAGGGATCTTGGGATCGTGCCTAGTGTTCCTGTGATTATGGGTACAATTTCCACTGGCATTTTCCATATACTTATTTCTATTTTCAGGTATTGATACTTATCAATTTTTTCTCTTTCTTTCTCATCTACTCTGGTGTCCCATGGTATTGTCACATCAATGAGTGATGCTTTCTTCTTGATTTTGTCAATCAACGTCACGTCTGGTCAATTGGCATGTGTCACCCTATCTGTTCTGATACCGGAGTCCCAGAGGATCTTTGCCTGATCGTTTTCTATCACTCCCTCAAGTTGGTGTTTGTACCACTTATTACTGCAAGCTAGCTGGCGTTTCTTGCACAGGGTCCAGTGGAGGGCTTTTGCTACTGAATCATGCCTCTTTTGGTACTGGTTTTGTGCAAGCGCAGGACATTCGCTTGCTATGTGGTTTATGGTCTCGTCTTTCATATTGCACTTCCTGCATATGGGTGAGATGTTATTTCAATCTATTGTTCTTTGGGCATATCTGGTTCTTAGGGCCTGATCTTGTGCCGCTGTTAGCATTCCTTCTGTTTCCTTCTTGAGTTCTCCTCTCTGTAGCCATTGCCATGTTTCATCGCTGGCCAGTTCTTTTGTGTCTCATGTACTGTCCGTGCATTGGTTTGTTGTGTCAATCCTCTGTTCTGTTTTTCATTCTCCTGTCTCTGTATGTTTCTGGGTCTTTGTCTACTTTTATCAGTCCTTCTTCCCATGCACTCCTTAGCCACAAGTCTTCACTGGTTTTCAGATATTGCCCCAGTGCTCTGCTCTCGATGTTGACGCAGTCCTTTATGCTAATTATTATTATTATTATTATTATTATTATTATTATTATTATTATTATTATTATTATTATTATTATTATTATTATTATTATTCTTATTCAAAAGATGAATCATATTCATATGGGACAAGCCCACAGGGGCCACTGCCTTGAAATTCAAGCTTCCAAAGAATATGGTGTTCATTAGGAAGAAGTAACAGAAGGTAACTGGAAATGCACAAGGAGAAAATCAGTTATTAAAAATCAGATAAATAAACAAATTAACAAATAAATAAAAAATGTAAGTAAAATATTAAAATACAAGTTGAACTGTATCAGGATACTAATGCATTGCACCTTCGTTTGAACTCTGAAGTTCCGATTGCATAACATCCTCTGGGAGGCTGTCCCACAGTCCAGCGGTGTGAGGAATAAAGGACCTCTGGAACGGAGAACTTCGACTGTGAGGCACATCTACGCACGTTGGTGCTGCTTTTCAGCGAATCTGGTTGCTCTCGGTAGGAAAAGGGAATCGGGGATCAGTTGCGGACGTGAAATTAGGGATGTAAAGAGCTACATAAGTATTGCAGTGAAGAGGGACCAAGAAATACGAGGAAAGAAGGCACTTCACGTGCTTTCCCCCCTGCAAAAGCAAACCAGTTGCAGAAGGTGGGAAATGAATAGAGGAAAGCATTACAGTTGAACTTAATATAGTTGAAGTTTGTGAAGTATATTGCAGTATATATAATATAGATGAGAGGCAAAGTTGGCAAACCAAGATGCAAAGAATTATATATATATATATATATATATATATATATATATATATATATATATATATATATATATAGAGAGAGAGAGAGAGAGAGAGAGAGAGAGAGAGAGAGAGAGAGAGAGCGAGAGAGAGAGCTGTTAATCAGGTCAGTGGTCTGGTTAAACTAAGTTATACTTAACTTTTTGGCAGAAAAGTTAATATGCATGTACAAATAAATTATGATAAAGTAAAACATCAATGCAAAAGGTAAACATAAAATAAAGTTGTTAAAATAAGAGGAAAACTATAATATTTCAACTAACAGACCTTATTCCTCGAAGTTCAGTTGCTGTATGAAAAAACAGCCAACATAAGGTAGGGCGTGGTTTAAGCTATATACAGGGGCGTGGACGAGGAATAATAATTGTTCAAAGAGGGAACAAGCTTCTTGATCGCTAACGATTCAAGAATAGGGAGGTGGTGTTTGTGTTGGCTGGTTAGTATAATCTTAAAATCATATAGTTTATTTTACTTTTGCATAGTTTTATACGATTTCTAGAATTTGATGCTTTAGGAGTGGACACCTTGCACCCAGTGTGAAAGCTAACGCCAATATGTGCGTCACATCTGACTTTAAGCAGACGGTGTTTGTTTCCGATGTAGCCTATGTCTGACAATGGCATTGACAGCAAGTAAATAAATAAATAAATAAATGAATAAATAAATTAATAAATAAATAAACCACGGAGGAGGGCGCTCAAACAAAACCACGAAAGTTACCTTAATGCTAATTTATGACATGAAGTAATTTACATCTTTACAAAAGAGTTCAGGTTTGGCAGATAATCAAATCATCACCAATAATGAATTAACCAATAAATCAGTCAGTTCAATAAATTTAAAATATAACAAAATGTAGCCGTTTAAGTTACTCAACCAAAAATACCAGTAAAATCAATAACAATTACCAACAGAAAATATTGCTTCAACTTGAATCAAACTATTAACACTAATCAATGAATACTTGAGCCACATCAAAATCAAATGTACAGCAGCACAAGCAATATCATAAATAATGAACAGACAGCATAAACAATCATACACATCATAAATGATAAACAAGTAGTATAACCATAGCAAACAGGCAGCATAAACAATTATGCAATAATAAACAGCATAAACGATAGTAAACAGGCAGCATAAACAGTTATTTAATAATAAACCAGCAGCAAAAATAAAGAGTCATGCAACACCAAAACATAACACCAAAACTGCATAACTCCAGGCAACATCACACAATAAAAAAAACAAAAAAACAATCTCCGTAGAGATGACGCGACAGACCCAGCTGTCGAAAAGGATGAATACAATCAGACGATCTTCGTGAAAACCCCGAAGCAGCCACCAACTGCAAACTGGAACACAGCCATCACACAGATGATCACAGAAGAATCATCGAGGCAACATCGTGTCTGTTGTCGAACTGGAACTAATCTGCTCCAGAGATGACTATGGTTTAGCCATCCTACCATCCTTCTGCTACCACAGCCAACAGGTAAAGTACCTGCTGTAAAATCCTCCTTGCTGCTTTGCTGCACAGAACTTGCTGCCATTCTAAACCCGACTATTGCTGCTCTGAAGCAGACTCGCTGCCATCCCAAACCTGACTGTTGCTACCAGAGTGAAGACATCAGACGTCGACACTCCACACACAAAAACACCACTGGGTAAGGAGTGCACGAGGAAGTGATCATAGAATGATTGTTCTAAAAACAAAACAACCTACAAACCTTACAATATATATATATATATATATATATATATATATATATATATATATATATATATATATATATATATATATATAATATATATATATATATATATATATATATATATATATATATATATATATATATATATATATATGATCCAAATTCCATAAGGCATTTCGGTACAGATTTTACTATAACTATCTAATGATTTTAATTATTATGAATATAAGTATGAAAACATAAACAGATGAAGTGAGAGTTTCAAGAAAACTTTGATCAAGGTTTCGCTTTCCAGCCAACATTTTTGATTTCCAACATTGCTGACTGCAATCGTGGCAGGACAAAATCACAAGAATCGGTCGACGATTCAATTAATATGCAATATCATTTCCGACAACTTGCTCGTTGAATGCGAAGCTGGTCTTCTATAACAAGCTGTTCCTGAATCGCGCATCACAGGAAGAATTCGAAGCAAGTCAACAGAAATGCCACAATAGCCTTGCAGTCTCGGCATGTTTACTACAACAGCAACAATGCAATGAAAAAGCAGGCTCTTGCAAGCAAAAAGTTTGAATTTCTGGCTCTGCTAACACGACTGGCTCGAACAAGCGATGACGTCAATTCAGAAAATGCTTTCCGCGCAAGAATTCAGGATCAAAGTTAGTTGTTTTCAGGTGGAGAGCAAACGGTTCCAAACCTTTGAGTTCTTATGCAGAATTCCTGTGTTTGCCATTTTGCAAGGATTTACATATGGCATAAGAGGGGAGAGAGAGAGAGAGAGAGAGAGAGAGAGAGAGAGAGAGAGAGAGAGAGAGAGAGAGAGAGAGAGAGAGAGAGAGAGAGAGAGAGAGAGAGAGGATGATAATAAATGAGCGCCACGTGGAGTGGATATTTTTGTATACTGCTAATAACTCATTAAAAGTAGAAAACTTTGGCGTTTCACATTGATTTTCCTAATACCTAAATAATGGCTATAATCAGCTTCAAGGAACAAAGACTAATACAACGAAATACGTTCTGGACACATTATAGTCTTTTCATGTGCTGACATTGTCCTGCTTTATCATTTCCACCGGCAGACTGTCGTCACAAACACGGTCTTATTCCAACCGCTGTTTTGGAGATTGTCTGAATTCCAGTGGGCACTTTTGCAAATTTTGAAGACACTGGAAGTCAGCACAGCGGAGGAGACTGAGATGAAGTTTCCTCGAGTCTCTTCCAGATGGAATACTAATAATAGGGAAGTTTTACTCATGACTTTGTTATATCACTCACTTTCTCATAATGGCAGATTTTTCGTAATCTGTATTGGAAAAACTCCTTCGGCAAAGAATCTAAAACATATGTCATTTCGCCCTCATGATTGTTGGTGTCAATAGTGAAATTCTTTGATTCATAATAAAGTTTTATAAGAATCTTGCATTTCTGCTCGGTGGTAAGTTAATTCCTTTGTAAGTGTCCAAAACTTCATTCAAGAGCCTCATAGATGTATGAAAATAAGTTACTGTAAATAGATTTGCACTCAGATATTGGAACGGAGAGAAGATTCGTGCTCTAGATTACAAAAATCTTGGCGAATGGAATAATATTGCAGTGAAATGCAGAAGTTATATTCAAGGAGTAATCTGCAGTTAAGATAATCTCTACAACTGCATTGAATCCAAAGGCATTTATTTCAGCTCTTTATTCGTTCCCATGTCACTAATTTGTATCTTAAAATACACGTAATAACAATGTTTTCACACCCCAACCGGTATTATTGCAGTAAGAGGCAACGCGCCATAATGACAAAGAAATATGTTTTTCTGACTGATTTTGATGTGTTAGCACGAATGTCACCTTCAATTTCGTCGGAAATTAACGGTTTTGGAGCTAACTCCATGTACATAAGTGGACCAAAAACCATCAATTTCCGACGAAACTCAAGGTGAGATTCGTGCTTAACACATCAAAATCAATCAGAATAACATTTCCTCATCAGTGAAACCCACACAACCTAACCTAACCTCTCACAGAAGTACCCAGGCCACAGCTCCTAACCCTAACTTGTCACTCGACTACCCAGGTCACAGCCCCTAACCCTAACTTGTCACTTGACTACCCAGGTCACAGCCCCTAACCCTAACTTGTCACTTGACTACCCAGGTCACAGCCCCTAACCCTAACTTGTCACTCGACTACCCTGGTCACAGCCCCTAATGCTAACTTGTCACTCGACTACCCAGGTCACAGCCCCTAACCCTAACTTGTCACTCAACTACCCAGGTCACAGCCCCTAACCCTGACTTGTCACTCGACTACCTAGGTCACAGCCCCTAACCCTAACTTGTCACTCGACTACCCAGGTCACAGCCCCTAACCATAACTCGTCACTCGACTACCCAGGTCACAGCCCCTAACCCTAACTTGTCACTCGACTACCCAGGTCACAGCCCCTAACCCTAACTTGTCACTTGACTACCCAGGTCACAGCCCCTAACCCTAACTTGTCACTTGACTACCCAGGTCACAGCCCCTAACTTATGCATGACCAAAGAACGAAAAAATAAGGAACTATCATAACATTTACCTTAATAAGCAGGTTCGGGATCATCAGTATTTTCCTCCGAAGACGACGAATAATTGTCACTTTCAACCACAGGCTGTTCATGCTCACCATGTGGTTTATACAGCCTGCCCACTTCAATAAAGAATTGATGGTGGCATTGGTCTTCACTGTAATGATCTAAAAATAAATACCTTGACAGGTACCATTCAAGATATTCCTTCCGATTACCGGGGCACTTAGACCACTCTTTTAAATCACGCCAGAGTCTTTCTATGTTCTGCGTATGAATGGATTTGTCTGTAGAATGCACGAATTCCTCTCTATGGTTTATAACCTTACGGACATATCCTTCATTTTCCAGGTTACGGTACGCTGCCCAACCATCACTAATAACTATAGAATTCGGGCAAATAAATTGTCTAATTAATGGCAATAATGTTTCAGCGCTTCGATCTTGGCCGTCTTCAGTAAAGGGAATAATAAATTTCTTTTTTGACAAACGTTCAAAGCCACCAACAACCCACACTTGGCCTAATTGTCTGCCACGATTGTACTTGCGGCGAGCAAATAAGGTCTCATCAATCTCAACCACCACACCGTCACCTCCGATTGGCGGTTGCTTGCGCAACCATCGTTCAGTGACCTCGGAACAAAAACTACGCCAGCCCACACTAGTATGGCTAGACCAATCGAGACACTTAATAACAGTTTTGTGATCCCAATTTTTGCTTGGCCAGTGATTAACAAATAACGCAATATGCCAAGGTTGCACATGAACTTTATCTAAAAAAGTGCCCTTAAAGAGACTTACAGAATAATTACACAGACGAATGCGCTTAGTTTTAGCGACATTTGGGCCCCCATCCTAAAACAAATTTGATTCACTTTGGGAATCTTTAATGTTTTATGGTCATCCTGCCACTAGCTATGCGTTCCTGCGTAGGGGACGAACCTAATCCAGGGGTGCCATTTCAGATTTTTGTTGGGGGGGTGGGCAAAGACAGTTTGGCCAGCGAAGCGAGCCTAATCAGCTGAGTTTTTTTTTTTTTATTTTGAGCTATTTTGTGTTTTTGAAGCCACATGAGCAAGGTATTTCAGCAAAAATTATATACTCCCACTACTATATGTTTTATCTCATCATGACTGGTAGCTAGTAGACAGACAAAGATCAAGAAACATAATATTTCTGAGAAATTTTATATATTTATGATTGCACATTTAAAAAGAAAACTGCTGTTACTTCTTGGGGGTTGGGGGTGAGGGGGCCAAGTTGAGGCTTGGGGGGGGGGCCACTTGGGTCTTGGGGGGGCAAGTTGAGTCTTGAGGGGGAGCAGTTGACGCCCCCAGCCCCCAAATGACGCCCCTGACCTAATCGTGACCTTACTTCGATTAAGCACTTTTGCATTTGAAATTAAGGTGCTTTGTACAGAACCTCAAAAACATGTATAGCGCAGTAGACACAAGGAGCAAAAGGAAAAAGGCGTTTGACCATTGAAGTTATGGACCAGTTATGGTCTCAGAGGAATGGAGAGAGAAATAAGTTCTTCTAATCTACTCACAACCTAGAAACTTCCCAAAACATCACCTCTGAAGGATTTCTTTCTTTCCATTTATTCTTTCTCTCTGGTTTTCTTCTTCTTCTTCTTCTTCTTCTTCTTCTTCTTCTTCTTCTTCTTCTTCTTCTTCTTCTTCTTCTTCTTCTTTTGATGCTATGTAGAGCATTATTATTTTTTTTTTTTTTACCGGAGTACGGTTTATAGCTTTGAATGAATGCCTAACGTTGAATGGAAGACAATTCTGGCTAATGATTCATCGAGGAAAAACAACAGAAAAGCGAAAGTAAGAGGAAGAAACTGAATGGTCCTGGCACCGACCCAAGGCATCACTGTTCCGAAGGACATTGAAAGGAAATGATCTTTTCCCTCTTCAAAGACCGTGACCAGATATTTTCCAGTTATGACTAGAGTGCTGAAGTTCACTTCAGAAGGTGAAAGTCCTCAGTGGGCGAGGAGAGTCAATTATTTAGCTTCGTTACTTGTGGGCGTTTGATATTGGGAGTCCTGCCCTATCACATCAGATGAAATATACAACCATTTCACAATTCTACATCTTCACAAACATAATGCATAACTCTTCTTGGCTTATGACCCTTGTCGCTGAAGAAAATGGAAAACGTATCAATTTATCAGTTTCCTTAGTCACTTGTTCGACTAAGGACTGCCGCTTTATTTCTTCACCTTTTCGTAACTTGTACATTACAGAATATCCTTTTTAAATTAAAAACTTGTTTCCCATTTTGTCATTTGTCTCGAAAGTCGGCTACAATTGTTTAAGATCTGAAGTTGACAGATTCTTTGAGGATCGAGAGAGACCCAGCCAGAGCTAACAAACTTCTGAAGAACATCAAAAGGGATTTTCATTTCACTTTTGCTCTTTTGCTTTTTACAAGGAAGAGAAATTTTTCTTCTTCTTCTTCTTCTTCTTCTTCTTCTTCTTCTTCTTCACGTTTTGTTTTTACCTAGATTATTACAGTATATTGACTGAAGTAAGATATACAATGATGACTGAATTACTAAGGCTCAGTGAAAGACAGTTTACATTATAAATCAGGAAGACTTCAGCTTAACTACAGATTATATCTGCTTAGCAGATTTTACTAAAGGATTAGAGACCGAAGAGATATTGGCGAATGGTATGAACACGACAGTTCCGTGAGCACTATATTTATCTCCCTGCCGTCAAGCTAACCTTCAAGTTGACCCTCTTAGGAACCAGTTTTCGAGACATATATATCTCCCATAAATTTTCTTTATTTACCCCTCTATTTTTCTTTATAATTTATATGTGCTTTTTGATAAATTACTATTCTGATTTTACCCACATTTTCTGGGTTCTTTTCCTATATCTATTGCTTTATAATGTGTTCTATCTTCCAAGCTTATAGGAGGAACTAGCAGTATTTTGAAGAATTACAAATAGTGCTAGTAAGGTATCAGATATAGAAATACATAAATATCAGAGAGAGAGAGAGAGAGAGAGAGAGAGAGAGAGAGAGAGAGAGAGAGAGAGAGAGAGAGAGAGAGAGATCTGCCTGAGCTCTTGTCAGAGCAGACTAAATGCTTCTCTTGACAGTAACTCAGAGGGCATTCACTTCCTTTTCTTAGAATGAATTTCTCCATTACTCAGTAGCTTCACCCGTTGGAGATATAAAATTGCCATTTAGTTCATATCAATTATTTGTTCATTCATATTTCTTTGGACTGCGCTCTCAATTTTCTTATGACTTTCTATATTTATACTATCAAATTGTTTTTCTGCTTATTAAAAACCTCTTCGAGAGTAACCTGAATTTTTGACGTCACTGATAGTGTGAAATCTTTTCATTTCTGAATTTTCATATGTCAAGGGAATTTTATTTAGTACTTAAGGTACACCAGGCTGACTTTTCTTGATCTTTGCAGTTTTCTGCGGAGGCCATAATTTCGTAGTTGAATGCATGACGCCTATAGGTGAGCTCTTTATTTTACTTTCTACACAAAAAGTCTACTCACCTAACTAGAAGACTGATTTGATCCTAATCGAAAAGCATTTCTATTGAATCTGTAGTCTTCTTATAATGATGGTCTTCATTTAATGAAGACATGGAATCATTCTGGAAAGATAAAATCACCAACAAGTGATTTTAAATTTCTGCGCACACTAGTGACAGTTCACAAGGAACATAGGCGTGTGAAAAGATAAAGCAAAATATGCTGTAGAGCAACTAACAGTACACTAGGAAATACACTTGAAGGAACAACAAAATAAGCGCATCTTCGTTTTCCCTTATCCTGATCAACAGAGAAATTGTTCGATGAATTTACAGAGAGAAAAAAGCAATAATCGGTTTTCAGTTTGCTGGGAGTTTTATCTTGGCTACAGCTAAAATGTGGAATAGTTTGCTTCCTAGGGCAGTTGTGGAATCTTATGACCTCCAAATGTTTAAGTGATAATCAAATTCATTCCTGCTTTCTACTGACTTCTGAATTTAGATGTATCAGTTTTCTTTTTTATTCCCTCATATTGATTTATTTATTTATTACCTTTTCCTAAAACTTCTCTCTCCTCTCTCTCTCTCTCTCTGCAGGCTGATTCCCCCTTTTTAGCCCTCTTGGGTTTATAGTCAGTTTTCTCTGTCCATGAGTGTTTTCAGCTGAAGATTTATATAAAGACAGAAGAAGGAAAGCGAAGGCTTTACGGAGCATCTTCCTTTTGAGCTCTTCAACACCTGAAGAATGGTCGATAACATTTTTTTAACAGGATTCTGTCTTGTCTCTAATCAAGATGAGAATATTTCCTTTCCCCAGACACCCGAGTAATGAGGATGAAACACACTTGGTGTTCAACTCGTATTGGATTCTTTCTCAAGATATAGATTACATCAAGGGTGGCGGGGGAGGGGGAAGCACCAGGGAAAGAACAAAATTCTTTAGTAACTGCCCCATTCACACAGGATGGATAAGGAGATCAAGAAGGTGAGAAAGGGAACAAAGGGAGTAAATGCAGAGGGAAAATTATGAGCAAAAGCATCTAAAAATAAAAGATAAAATGGAGAGATGCCGTCTGAGGAGAATACAGTCCCGAGTCATTAGGATGTTTATTCTGAATGCAAGAGTTCTGGGGAGCCATAGCTGAATGACGCACCAGTGGGAGAGGCCAGGCGAAATTTGAGAGTGCTTGAGGAAATTGCTATTGGGAATGTTAGGATGGCAGCCATGAGGCTGAAAAAGACACCAGGTGTTGATAGTATTAAAAGTAAAAGGCGTCTGACCATGGTGTGTAAGGTTGTTTAGACAGAAGGAAGGTTCTGAAGGAAGATCTGTTCCACCCAGAAGGGCTAATGTGATACAGAACATAACATGTCTTGGTACATTGGGAAATTTGTACAGTGGATTTTCATTGAGTTAGTAAGAAGGATGACGGAAGGTTTCATGAGTTCAACGGGTTTAGACAAGAAAGTGACTGCATGGATCAAGTGTTTGTTATGGAAAGATATTTGAGAAGTTGGAAAACTAAGATAAAAATTAGTAATTGGTATAAATGGACCTATAGAAAGCTTCAGAAACAGATATGCAGGTGTCAAGTATATATGGTGTAGAGCACTGTTTCTCAACCTTTTTCTGGTGGTGGCCCCCTTCAATCCAGTGCAAGTTGTTGTGGCCCCTCCATGCCAACTCTGAGTTCTTACCCCCCCCCCACACACACACCCGCCTTCCGTCCATCACCTTAATACGCCTAGGGAAGGTATATTAATGGTTCTAGTTTGAGTAGTACCATGTACTCAAAACACTAATTTCAGGCATGAATCAAATACCAATATTAATTGGAAAAATATTTTATTTGAACACTTATCTATTTACAAAAGGAATAAAAAAAACAAGGAATACATGTAGGTACAATTGGCTTTATCTTGAAAGGTTTCAGTGGGATCCCTGTGACTGATGCAAGGCTGCCAACTTGTCAATGTTTGGCTTGAAAGCTGTCAGAGAGAGACGTAAATCGCCTCTTTTTTTCTATGTCAAGGCGATTTCGTGTCTTTGACAGCAGGTACATCACCCGACTGAAACCAGTCTCAACCAAGTAAGACGTGGGAAAGGCAAGTAAGAGCAACTTCACATCTTTCCAGAGTATTGGGTACTTCTTATACACATCTTGATTCATCCACAGCTTCTGGTGTCCTCCACGCTTGAACCTTGCTTGAGCTGTTGTGTTATTCTGAAGTTCAATGAGACTTTCTTGTAGGGTGACATCAACTTCAGATACATCAGCAATGAAGGGATCCACAAACCAGTGTGGCACAGTCATTTGGAGTAGGTCAGAGAAGCGAGTGTCCATATCATTATGCAACTGCTTCAGATGGTCAACATACACTGCTAGGTCATCATCAAGCAGATCGGTGGATATAACTGCTAAGGAAGGAAACTGTGCAAACTCTCGTCTTCCAAGGTTCAACCAGAACAGCTTGAGTTTCCCTTTAAATGTAGTAATTGCCTCCTTGCAGGAAAACATGGTGGAGTTATTTCCTTGAAGCTCTTTGTTCAGAACATTTAGCTTTTCAAATATGTCAGACAGGTAGAAGATGTCACTCTTTGCATCAACAAGTTTCTGTCCAAGTTCTGTCCCACTAAAGAAAGAGATGACACTGTCCCAAAGTGCAACAAAACGGTTCAGGCAATTACCTTTAGAAAGCCACCTGACTTCTGTGTGCAACACAAGTTTTTCAAATTCTTCATTGTTCTTTTCACATAATTGCTGAAAGAGGCGATCTTTCAGTGCACTACTTTTTATCAAGTTGACAGCCTTGATAACATGCCCAAGTGCTTCATGAAGACGTCCTGCTAGGTTTTTGGCAACCAGGTGCTGCCGGTGAACAACACAGTGCACACAAACGACATTAGGAACAGCTTTTTTTAAGTAAGCACTGAATCCCCGATACCTTCCTATCATAGCAGCAGCGCCATCTGTTGCACAAGCCACAATGTTCTTGAGTGGAATGTTGTTCTCCTCAAAATAGACCTCAAGTTTTTTGAAGATGGATTCTCCTTTAGTGTCAGTCGTTAATTTCAATGCGAAAAGCATTTCTTGACATATTTCATCTACATCAAGAAACCTCACAAATGCCATCAAAAGAGCAGAATTATCAGGTAAAGTTGATTCGTCGAGTTGAAGCGAGAAATCATTCACCTGCAGTTTTGAGATTAATTGGTTTTCAACATCAGCTGCCATCTCATCAATACGGCGTGATACTGAGGAGTTGCTCAGAGGAATAACACTAGTTACCTCTTGTGGACTCTGATTCATGACTGTTGAAAGCACTACAGCCACTGCCGGCATGATCAGAGATTCACCGATAGTATGAGGCTTACCTGCTTTTGCAATCAAATTTGCTATCTTGTAAGAAGCCAACATCCCTCTGTCTACTTTTGCCACTTTTTAGGTAAACATATGATTCACTGTCATCCTTCCTTGGAACTCATCACGTAATTTCTTGAAGAAATCTAGCGGCTTGTCTTTCTTGTCTTTATGTGCAGTCTCCAGATGCTTTTTCAGTTTGCTGGGACGCATACTTTCATTTGAGAGTGAGGTCATACACAGCAGGCACATAGGCATTGTAGTATTTTGTGGAGATTCAATGAATCCAAAAGCAAGATATTCGACAGAATACTGTCTGCATTTTTTCTTAGCTGGACTGGTCATGCTTATCTAAAATAAAAAACAAACAAAACTCATTAAAACTCAGTACCGCTATTATTGTCTGGGAAATCATTGCCCTCCACATATTCAAACAAGCAAATAAAAAAGCAAAAGTTATTAGCCATAAAAGATACTCTTACCCCTCCCTCAATAACAAATAAAGTGAATAGATAAATAAAATTCATGACAAGTATGTGTGTGTGTGTACTGAGTGTACATGAAAGAGACTATGTATGTAAGTATAAATGTATGTTTGTACACTGTATGTAAGTATAAATGTATGTTTGTATGTACATACGTATGTGGATATAAAGTTATCTTTCACAAACCTCTTTGGTAGAACTTAAATCAAGTCTCTTCCTCGCAAGTCTATGTTAAACTGAAAGACGGATCTATTATTGAAGAAGAAACAATATAACGGTTATATTATAACCCATATACCGTTGCTGTTAAAATTGTTTATAAACATCTTAATGGTTGTCGTTCGGAAGTTTACCAGTCAGCATAATCTTTGATAGTTCAGTCTTTTACCACTCTGCCTGCTAGAGAGAGGGAGAGAGAGAGAGAGAGAGAAAGAGAGAGAGAGAAAGAGAGAGAGAGAGAGAGAGAGAGAGAGAGTTAATGGTTTTTGTCAAGGGTCATAGTTCAGCCTTTTACCACTCTGCCAGCTAGAGAGAGAGAGAGAGAGTGAAGAGATTATTGAATATTTCACTGTCTGCAAAAATTACCTGGTATATTGAATTGAATGATGTTCAAACTAAACTCAAGCATATTAATGATTTATTTCAAAATATTACACATTTATATATTTTGTGGGTCCTAAATTTTCTGTGGCCCCCCATGGCCCCCCATTTTTCAAATTTTGCCTTGTGGCCCCTGAAAAAATCTCATGGCCCCCAAGGGGGCCATATGGCCCACGTTGAGAAACACTGGCACTGTAGATGTAGAGGTCAATTGCTGAGATCGATAAAAACTATTGATGCATGTGTTACAGATTACATTAAGGAAACTGGCTTGTCAGGTGTAAAAATGAGAACGAGATAACGATATGTTATGTCCCCATGGCTGAATAAATATTTGCTGATGGAGTAATAAAAAAAGAAAGTAGCAGTATGAGTGTCCAAGATCGAGAGAGAGAGCTTGCAGCAGTCTTTATGGAATCTAATTTCAGGATGTGTCAAGGGACTCACGTCCACCTCTACAGAGGTGAATGCGAAGCAAATAAAAGAATTAATGTGGAAGCTGTAGATAAGAACTGTTACATAGTATTTGTGGTACAAGAAAAGCGAAAAGGGAAGAGAAACGAATATTCCTAAATGTAGCATAAGGGTTATCATAGGTAGGTCAGAGGGTATTAAGATGGGCTGGGCCTGTGGAAAGAATACTGGCCTCTGCTAGGTTGTTGAAAAATAATAAGCAATTTTGGAGCTCGAAGCATTTTTACCACAAAGGAAAAAAATAGAGAAAGATATTTTCCATGATGAAAACAGTTCCCAGGACTTCTTCGAGATATAAGTGAAGACTTCGTCAAACGTTCTAGTTCAGTGTCTTAGAAAAAAAAAAAAAAAAAATAGAAAATTCCCTTTGATCTTCCTCGTCATCAAAGGCATCTCCATGACTTTTTTTTTTGCGACATCTTCAAAGGAAAGCTAATATCCTTTTCAATATGCAGACAGAAAGACAAGATATTTTTAGAAAATAAGAATGGCAGACTTTAGCACCGAAGGGGTTAAGAGGATTCTTAGAAAAAAGAATTAGGGAACGTATTCATTCTTGAGCGAATAAAAAAAATCTGTGTTAGTGCCAGAATAATGAAGGCCACTATAATTTAGATAAAAAGATCTTTAAGCTCATTATAAAATACTGTGACATTTATTAAAAAAACTCCATTTACTGATATGCCCAGCAAGCCTGGGATGATAGCTATTAAACATGAGTTAACTAGAAAAGGCTTTTCATACAGTTGAAGAGTCAGTCAGCTGCTTATCTTAGTCGTGGAATGCCACCCACACAGGCGTACCTTTGATAGCAACTCATCTGATTGGTGAAGGTCTTGAGCAGCATCTCCACGAATGCGTATAATAGAATTGTTCAGGAACATGAATAAAAATGTTTCTGAGCCATTTTTGAAGAGGAGAGATCCTGAACCAGTGATAAGTGATGAGTGATGACTGACAGGTAATTGAAGACAAGCCGTGCTGAAGAACATCGTCACGTTTTGGAAAATCCTTTATCATTACTTGATATGTACTTCATAGCCACTTCAGTTACTAATCACTAGGATTATTGAGGTCATATGACTCTCATAACTGTTAATTAAGTTAAAAACATTTGAAAGTAAACTCGCACGCTAATACAAAGAATTTTTTGTGCCGTTGAATGAACACACCTTCTTATATTTTGTAGACCTCACAGAGGCATATACCCGGGTACATTGCGATGGGCAGTTTCTTCACAAGTTCACTCTTCTGCAATAAGGTGTGGTTTTGTGGAAAAGGCCTTTACAAGTTTTATTTTGTGATGCTTACGTTTTTACGCTGGTAACGGCAGCATTCCTTTGGAAAAACGTTTAATCAGTAAATGGGAGTCTTCTCTTAAGCCAGGACCTATGTTTTACGTCAACAGACATTCTCAAAGAATCTCTCGTTCCACATTTACGAACTAATTTATTTATTGATAAATGGACGTCGTCGCTTTGTCAGTCCATCAGGTAAACACTTCAAATCGTTTGTCAAGGCCTTTAATACCAAAATTGGTTGAAACGACACTCTAGATGTTATGGATGGGTTCAATAAGATAATATTTGGTAAATACAAAAAAATCGATAAAGGCTCTTAAATGTTCGTATCATAAAACAAAACTATATATTTTGTTGGTAGGCTGTAACTAAAGAAGTTGGATTAGCTTCAAGTAAGCAACGACCCAAACCTCGTAGTTTGCCCTTAAATGAAATCAACTTGAGTTGCATGCAAAAATCACAGATTGATATTACCAAAAATACTTTGGGCAATACGGGCTACGACCTAGACGTTTGCCGAACGAGAGGAATCATATTCATTCATTTTGCAACAGATGTTCTCAGCCATTAACTACTTGGAAAATATATGTGCTACGTTGGATTTGTCCTTTTCAAGCAAAGAAAAGAGACACTGAAGGATGCTATCTAAAGCATACTTCGTTTCCCATTTCAAGCAAAAAGGAAAAGAGAAAACGACTCCAGTATTGAAAACAAGGCACCAGTATCTGCAATTCTGTGGGTTCTCGAAATACAAAATTTGTCTTGTTCGGGAAAGTAAACATTAGCCGAAGTTGCGAAATGCAGAGAATACATTGGTGGCCGTGTCTATTTTTCGTATGTGGACACACACAAACACATACACACACATACAGTATATATGAATTGTTCTCACATCACCGCGACATTTTATAAACACAAACATTAAGCTACAAATGTCGTTTAATATCAAAATCCCTTCCTTTCCGAAGTAGAGAGCGCTGGATATCAAACATTTGTAGCTTAATATTTGTGTGTGTGTACATATATATATATACACATATATGTATATATATATGTATATATATATATGTGTATATATATATATATATATATATATATATATATATATATATATATATATATATATATATATATATATATATATATATATATATTATGCCCTAAAAACAAGGTCAGATAGGGTCATAACCTCTTTCAACATCTGTTTGAAGAACAATGTCATATCATCTTATATCTCTAAGATTCTCAGGTTGCAAAGGCCAGCATTGGGTCAGCACATTCTTTCTTTCTCGTCAACTCCTCTCATTCTATCTATCCTCAAACAAAGACTTACTGGATTAAAACGCCAAGGTACAAAACTAGACTTTATTTGTAAAATTAACGAAAGCATTTCAGCAAAAGCTATGGTCCTTAAATGGAGTCTCTCACACCCCACAAAAATGGAAGACATGACTAAAGGAAATTCAGACTCACAATCAATCGAAATAGTGATTCTTGACCAACCAATACTAGTGACTAACACCCCGATCACTAATAAAAATAAAAAGGTCATGATTACTCTAGACCAAAATGAATGTCATATCTCATATGGTATGTTAAAAAAGAACACCACTTCCAATATATACGTCCTCACAGGACTCAATCAGAATTCCTGGTAAGAGAAACATAGCTTACATTAAAACCTGAAATGGTGCATACAAAATAAACACTTAAAGCGGAAAAATGCATAATGGAGAACAGCGGGGTTTCGCTGCAACGTAAAATGGGCATTCCACAAAATGTCTGAAAAAGGTACAAGTGTTAATGAGTTATCTTACACTCTACAGCCATCGGGAAACCGTCTCTCAACGTGGCTGTCCTGTTCACAAACACGGCTCAAAAGAGCGATCACACCAGCCGCAAAATCTAAGTGAATACCCATTCTATGGTT
>JANJGK010006146.1:10000-12500 GCA_039081455.1 Macrobrachium rosenbergii
TATTTTTATTTTTTGTTTTTTTTTAGTTTTTAGCTTTTTAGTTTATAGTTTTATTTTTAATTTTTTATTTGTCTTTATTTTTTATTATTTTTTATTTTATTTTTTTATTTCTTTTAATTTATTTATTTTTATTATTTATTTTTATTTAATTTTATTTATTTATTTTTATTAATTTTTTTATTTATTTATTTATTTTTATTTATATATATTCATTTATTTTTATTTATCTATTTTTATTTCTTTGTTTTCATTTATGTATTTTTATTTATTTATTTTTTCTTATTTTAAATATATAGTCTTATTAATTAATTTATTTTTTATTTTTTTATTTATTTATCTTTATTTATTTTTTCTTTTTATCTATTTATTTTTTTATTTATTTTTATTTATTCACTTCATTTATTTATTTATATTTATTCATTTAATTTATTTATTTGTATTTATTTTATTTATTTATTTTATTTATTTTAATTTTATTTACTTATTTATTTCAATTTTTTTTTGTTTACTTAATATATTTATATATTTATTTGTTTATTTATTTTTATTTCCTTTTTTATTTTTTATTTTTACTTATTTTTATTTATTTTTATGTATTTATTTATATGTTTTTATTGATTTTTATTTATGTTATTTATTTCTTGTATTTATTTATTTATGTATTTTTATTTATTTATTTTTATTTTTTTTAATTTTTTTATTTATATATTTATATTTATTCATTTATTTTCCTTTATTTATTTTTATTTACCTTTTTATGTATTTTTTTTATTTTTTTTCATTTATTTATTTATTTTTATTTTTTTTATTTATTGTTTATTTTTTTATTTTTTTTATTTGTTTACTTTCTTTATTAATTATATATTTGTATTTATTAATTTTTAATTTTTTTTATTTATTTGTTTATTTTTAGGTAATCATTTTTATTTTTATTTAATTATTTATTTATTTATTTATTTTTATTTATTTTTATTTTTTCATTTATTTTTATTTTTATTTAGTTATGTATTTATTTTTTTATTTGACTTTTTTTATTTTACATATTTATTTTTATTTTTTTTTTTATTTTTATTTCTTTATTTTTATTATATTTATTTATTTATTTATTTATTTATTTTCATTCATTTATTTTCTTGTTTTTCTATATTTATTTATTTATTTATTTATTTATTTATTTATTTTTTATATTTATCTCCTTATTTTTCATTTACTTCTTTTTATTTGTTTATTTTTTATTATTGTTTTATTTATTCTAATATATTTATTTTTAATTATTTATTTTTATTTATGTATTTTTATTTATTTATTTATATATTTTTGTATTTTTATTTTTTATTTTTTTTATTTATTCTTATTTATTTATTTATTTTTATTTATTTTTTTATTTTTATTAGTTTATTTTTATTTATTTAATTTTATTTTTCAATATGTATTTACTTATTTATTTTTATTTTTTGTTTTTATTTACTAATTATTTCAATTTATTTTTTTTTTATTTATTTATTTATTTTTATTTTTTATTTATTTATTTTTATTTTTATTTTCATTTATTTATTTATTTTTATTTTTATTTTTTACTTTATTTATTTGTATTTATTTTTATTTATTTAGTTTTTTATTTATTGTTATTTTTAAGTTTTTTTTTTCATTTATTTATTTTTTATTTATTTCTATTTTTATCTATTTATTTTATTTTATTTATTTTTTTATTTATATATTTTCTATTTATTCCTTTTTATTCATTTATTTAATTATTTCAATTTATATATTATTTATATTTATTTATTTATTTGTTTACTTTTATTTGTTTATTTATTTTTATTTTTATTTTATTTATTTCTCTATTTATTTATTTTATTTGTTTTTAGTTTTATTTATTTTTGTTTATTAATTTTTATTTATTTTAATTTATTCAATTATTTTTATTTGTTTATTTTTATTAATTTATTTATTTTTATTTTATTTATTTATTTATTTTATTTATTTAGTTATTTTTATTAATTTATTTAAATTCATTTATTTCTATTTATTTTTTTTTATTTTTTTTATTTTTTATTTATTTTTTATTTATTTATTTATTTATTTTATTAATTGATTTTTATAGATTTTTATAGATTTTTATCGATTTTTTAAATTTTTATTGATTATTTTTATCTATTTATTTATTTTTATTGATTTATTGATTTTATTTATTTATATTTAATGTTTGTTTATTTTTTGTTGTTTATTTTTATTTATTTCAAATTTTTGGTTATTTATTTATTTTTATTTTTGTTTAATTATTTATGTATATATTTTTATTTATTTTTTAATTACTTTTTTATTAATTATTTATTTTTATTTATTTATTTATTTTCCTTTTTTCATTTATTTGATGTTTATTTTTATTTATTTATTTATTTATTTTATTTATTATTTATTTATGTTTATTTATCTTTCTGTTTTTATTTCCTTTTTTCATTTATTTGATGTTTATTTTTATTTATTTATTTTTTTTTAT
>JANJGK010006146.1:32500-35000 GCA_039081455.1 Macrobrachium rosenbergii
TTTTATTTATTTATTTTTATATATTTATTCTTATTTATTTATTAAGGTTATTTATTTATAATTTTTTTTATTTATTTACTTGTTTTGTATTTATTTATTTAGGTATTTTATTTTTATTTATTTTCATTTATATTTTTTTTATTTTTTTTTTTATTTGTATTTATTTGTTTACTTATTTTTTTATTTTTTTATTTACTCATTTATTTATTTATTTTTTTTATTTATTTTTTATTTATTTTTATTTATTTGTTTATTTATTTTTATTTTTATTTACTTATTTATTTATTTTTATATATTTTTATTTATTTATTATTATTTTTATTTTTATTTAGTTATTTTATTTATTTTATTTATTTTATTTATTTATTCATTTATTTTAATTTTTATCTGTATTTATTAATTTCTTTATTAGTATTTATTTGTATTTCTTCATTTATTTTAATTTATTTTAATTTTATTTTTATTACCTGTTTGTTTTTATTTATTTTTTATCTATTTATTTTATTTAGCTATATATTTTTATTTATTAATTGTTATTTATTTTTTTATTTATGTATTTTATTCATTTATTTATTTATTTTTATTTTCTTATTTATTTTTTTATTATTTTTATTTATTTATATATTTTTATTTAATTACTTTTTATTTATTTATTTTTATTTATTTATTTATTTTTATTTATTTATTTTTAAATCTTGATTTTTTATTTTTTTTTATTTATTTCTTTACTTTTATTTATTTATTTATTTTTATTTATTCATTAATTTTTATTTATTTATTTATTTTTATTTTTTTATTCTCATTTACTTATTTTTAATTTTTTATTTTTATTTTTATTTATTTTCATTTATTTATTTATTTTTAGTTATATATTTTTTATTTTTTTTTACTGATTTTGTTATTTATTTATTTTTTATTTCTTTATTTATTTATTTAATTTTATTTACTTTTTTATTTTTATTTATTATTTTATTTTATTCATTTTTTATTTATTTAATTTTCTTTTATTTATTTTTAGTTATTTATTTATATTAATTCATTTATTTTTATTTATTTAATTATTTAAATTTTTAAGTTTATATTTATTTTTTTTATTTTATTTGTTTATATATTTTATTTGCTTATATATTTTTATTTATTTATTTATTTTTTCTTTTTTATTTTTTTATTTATTGATTTTTTATTATTTTCTTTTGAATTATTTATTTTATTAATGTTTCAATTTATTTAGTATTGTTTTCGTAATTTTTATTTATTTTCCTTTATTTATTTATTTATTTTTATTTAATTATTTTTATTTATTTTTATTATTTTTATCGATTTGTTTTTATTTATCTATTTTTATTTTTTTATATGTTTTTATTTGTTTATTTTTATGTATTTGTTTATTTATTGCTTTATTTACTATTTAATAATTTATTTATTTTATTATGTATTTCTATTTGTTTATTTATCCTTATTTATTTATTTATTTATTTATTTATGATTTTATTTCTATTTTTTATTCATTTATTATTTGTATTTATTTTTATTTATTTATTTATTTATTCTTATTTTTATTTATTTATTTATTTGTATGTTTGTTTATTTATTTGTTTGTTTGTTTGTTTATTTTTGTATTTATTTATTTATTTGTTTATTGATTTGTTTATTATTTTGTATTTTATTTTTTTGTATTTATTTATTTTTATTTATTTAATTTTTATTTATTTATTTTTTATTTTTTTTGTTTATTTATTTATTTTTTTATTTTGTTTATTTAGTTTTTTTTATACTTATTTTTATTTTATTTTTTGTTTAATTATTTATTTATTTATTTTTTTATTTTTATTTATTTATTTTTGTATTCATTTTTTTATTTATGTATTTTTTTATTTTATTTATTTATTTTATTTGTTTATTTATTTATTTATTTATTTATTTATTTTTAATTAATTTATTTTTTCATTAATTTATTTTTGTTTAATTATTTTGTATTTGTTTATTTTATCAATTTTTTATTTGTTTTTTTATTTATTAATTTTTTTAATTTTTTATTTTTTTATGGATTTATTTTTTATCTATTATTTTTTTTATTTATGTATTTATTTTTTATTTATTTATTTTTTATTTTTTATTTATTATTTTCTTATATATTTTTCTTATTTATTTTTTTGTTCAATTATTTTTGTTTTATTTAATTTATTTATTTATTCATATTTGTATCTATTTTTATTTATTTTTTATATTACTTATTTTTTTATATTTTTTATTTACTTACTTTTTTATTTATTTATTTTTATATTTTTATTTATTTTTTTTATTTTCATTATTGTTTTATTTTTAATTTTTTAAAAAATTTGTTTATTTTTTATTTTTATTCTTATTTATTTTTTATTCATTTTCTTTACTTATTTTTTCATTTTTATTATTTATTTTTATTTTTTATTTCTATTTATTTATTTATTTACTTATTTTTTTTACTTATTTTTATTTATTCTTATTTATTTATTTTTATTTA
>JANJGK010006147.1:2500-25000 GCA_039081455.1 Macrobrachium rosenbergii
TATTACAGACATAATAAGGAAAATGCACATTTAGAATATAACCATGAATGAGTTTTTAGTATTAGGGATAAGAAACTGAAAAATAAATTTACTAACACTCCATGTCACCTTTCTTACCATCAAACGAAGAAGGCATAGGTTTATAAATGAAAGGATCACATGTTCAAAATAATGTTTTATATACTACTCGCATGAGACATTGCCTGATGTAATTAAAGACGTGAATCTGTTGTTTACATGTTTCACTGACTTTGGGAAAAACTAATAATTTGAGCATGAGATTGCAATCTTACCACATGCAATAATGTGAAAATGGGTCCTGAAATTCTTGGCTCACACAGATAGCAAGCTCCTTAGGAACGATGCTCTCGTTACAGCTTTTGATTGTAAACATACGTGGGCATGAGAAAGATAACCCTGTCTTACGTGTTCTATCACCTCAAGTTGTCGTTATAAACATTGCATTATTTACTAGGATTAATCATGTAAGAGGTTCTCAGGCTTATTTATTGGGCTTTGTTTGATTTACTAGAAAAAAAGCCCGATTTGAAAACAATATTCAATAGACTCTTGATGCCGATAACATTCAGGCACGAAGAAAGAAATCAGCAAAGAACAGACCAGAATGAAAAGGAACTAGAGGGTTCACCAAACTGGAAATGAAGAATAGGGCACCAGCCAAAGAAACTGCCTCTGTCGTCTCCCGAGAGTGGTCATTAATCTCAGCGGTGAAAAACTAAACCTTAAATTTACAAAGGACCACCTTTCGGGTTCTGATCAGTCTGCTCTTAGATCTGCCTGAGGCAAGAAGGAAGCTGGGAAGGCAAACATGACCAAGAGAAAATGACGCTGTCTCTAAAGACTGCGAACGATGTGTCTGCCTTAAGCTATGTTTCTATTTTAAGTTATGTCTAGAATAGAAGTTTTCAAAGCAAATGCTTATCCAGTATTCAATATTTTACACCTAGTATTTCTGTAGTGCTAAATCATTAAGGCTTTTTCGATTCCCGTAAAAAAATATCTCCCACCCGAAGACAAGAACGTTGTTTTATGGCTCTTTGGTGCGTATAGTCAGGTGGCACTTTACAAAAAGTTTTAAAATGCTTCAACCACAGCGACATCTTTGTTAAAATATCCTCAAATGAATTTAATTCATTCAGTTTTCACAGCAAATGTTTGCGATCGGTGATCAAATAGAAATTGTGGCTTCGCAATCCTTCTTCGGCAAAGGTTCTTTAGATACTTGTAACGTTCTTGAAGCTTTTAAGACGCAAACATGAATTTGGGTGTCTTATTGCAAAATGTAAATGATGAATGGATTTGTGACTTAGCCTCAGTGAGCGTGTTACTGACTGTTCACGATGTAAAGTTTAAAATCTATGCGAAGCGAGCAACAGTTTGTGCGTTACATTAATATTAACAATTTATCACCGTAGCCACAGTAAGCTTCGATATAGCGTTACTCCAATAAAGGAAAACACAAAATTACCATTTAGTAACTTCAGAGCTCTAAGAGAAAACGAAAATATTCATGCCCAGATCCAATGTCAAAACTATTTTAAATGCTACGACGTATTTAAAAAGAACTGTTATAAAAATTATACATAAATGCTGAGTAACTCTAAATTAATTTGCTACTAGTCACCTGAGGTGGTAATTCCCTTTAGTAAAGCTTACAGTACATGATGTACTGTAAGCTTTACTAAAGGGTGTTTGCAGCGTCTGTCCGCCCCTTACCTGCATTCACTTTATAGTTTTTTATTCTGCCTCCATTTCTGCTTCTTCCAGCCAATCTCGTTGTCTAACTCCTGTAACTGTTACTTCATAGTACAACTGTGGGAGTTTTCTCCTAGTTCCACCTTTAGATCTCTGCACTTCATTTTTTTATATTCTAGATCTCTTTAACTTGCTGTCCAATTCTTTTATATTCTAGATCTCTTTAACTTGCTGTCCAACCCCTCCAACCTCCTCTTTCGCTATCCTAAGCGGTAAATATCTGAAAGTGCCCTATTGATTCTCAAGACAACCTAATTGTCATAAATCAATCTATCAAAGATAGAGCAATGGAGTAGATACACAGAATAGAAGCTGGATCACGGAGTGTAAAATGGCTGATGGTTGCAGATGACACACGGGTGATAGTGAAGAGAAACTGGAGAGACTAATCAGAGGTTAAAAGCATATGCATGAAATTAAGGTTATAAAAATATGATCAAGAATAAATCCTTGAGCTAAAAGAACGTCTGGAAGCTGAAGCAATGAATGGAAATATCTATGGTTTATGAATGGAAGCATTACATTCAAGCAAGAAAGGAAGCAGTAAACTTGAAGGAACCTGACTATGGAACCCAAGGTTAGAATGTACAAAGTGATGATTAGCCAGGAGAGGTAGCAGTCATATACATTAGGTCTGGGCCTTCCAACTCTTCTGGTGCCCACATGAGTCAAGCTTACACTACCATATACTATTCTCCTTTGAACTGAGCGAAGGACATGTCACATTCATCTTCATCTCGCTATCATCATTATTTCTTCCACTTATGAAACTTATTATGGTATTATATCTAAACTGATCCATCTGACTGCTAATAATCTTGAAAAATCTCTATTCTCAAAACTACAAAATCTTTCAGGTATCGTTTCAGTCCTATTAGCATCACAGATTACACCATATTTAGGTATAATTTCACGTTTTATGCAGTTCAGTCTTTTTTTTTTATTTCTAAACCCTATTTCCCCCATTCATGTTTGATTTGTTTTCTTTATTCTCTCACTAAATTACAAATCAAGAATATCTGTATGGGATATTATTCTTCCTAAATATTTGTGAGATTCAGCCTCATAAACTCACTCTCCATCTAGTTTACTGTCGTACACTCGTGCATACTCTGCCTTCATTAAAAGCGTTTTCCTTATATTTGTTTTACCTGTTAATACAGCATCAGCTACATGGTCTTTAGCTTCTGAAATCTAAACCTCTTCAGTCTCCAGCCATTTTTTTCATTATCACATCTATGGAAAGGAAAAACAAAAAGAGAAAATAAGATTCCTTTGAAGCCAGTAATTCACTTGGCAAGATCATGTCAACAATAATTTTGCGCGCACACACACACACACACACACACACACACACACACACACACACACATATATATATATATATATATATATATATATATATATATATATATATATATATATATATATATATATATATATATATATATATATATATATATATACATATATATATATATATATATATATATATATATATATATATATATATATATATATATATATATATATATATATATATATATATATATATATATATATATATATATATATATATATATATATATATATATATATATATATATATCTGTATACTGTATATATTAGTCTTAAAAAGTATAAAACATAGGTAGTTTAGTTATAAATAGAAAAGCTTTTCACATGATGTACCTCGATATTTTCATTGAGATGAGGATGCTCCGCCTTTGTGAGATATTAAGAGCATTAAAACTGCCAGAAAAACTTCGCAGAGTTTACACATTCTTTAGGATGAATAAAACTGATTCCATAAAATCTTGCTTACCTACTTTCGCTTCACGAAAGTGAACTACACAGGGAGAGTTTGCGTCCAGCGGTGTAAAAAAAAAAAAAAAAAGTCTCAAATGTTTTCTATCAGAATCGTCCTTTAAGACGAAGAAGAATTTTTTTTATAAAATTAATATAATTTAAGCGTTTAAGTGTTTGATAAACATCTCAAGCACTGAGAAGTTTACCAAACGCCAATGAGCGTCTAAAGGAAGGCTTTGCTCAGAGCAAATGAATTTTTGTGTGTGCCTCTAACAGATAAGCTTGCTCAAAGAAAAGCAGGCGCAACATGTAAATGAGAAGTGAATAATTTATTCAAGATTAAAACTGTAAGACTGCCTCTGAGATTCTCACTATTTTTCTCCTTTTAGTGAACTATTCTCCTTCATGACTGTATGAATCCAGGCGAGCACCGTTATATTATTTCAGGTGCTCAACTTATTTTCAAAAGGCCAAAGAATCAGATAAGCTGAATTTTTATAATCCTTTCATAAATTCAGACATTGGCTATTTAATTGCTTTATATTAAAAATCATTCAAGAAAAGTACAAATTACTTTTACTCTTACTTTAGATTTCATCTTTAATTGGTTCTTTTACTTCTACAGATCCTAATAATACAGAAGCATTTTCTTTCATATAAACAGACTTTAATAAAAGAATTTTATAAAATTAGTATTTTTCGCCTCTGAATAGTGTAAAGTAATATAAAAAAAAGTTAATATCAATTTACTTATGAACAGTTATTGAAAAGATGAAAGTTATAAAAAAAACCTAAGTATCCTATAAGCATTTCTGTTATATTAGCTGTGGTATCCAAAGACCATTGCTATTACAGTTTATTAAACAAAGAAAAAAATTTGGCCTCTGAAGATTTGCCTGTTTTTTTGTTTGCCACAACGCCTATCAAACAATCATACGATAAAAATTCTTATGCTTGCAATGATATAAGATTAGAAAACTGAATACTGTTATTTCTAACCTTGATATGTAATTTATAGTCGTTGTCAGTACATGGATCACATTGCATTAGTCAGTCAGGTAGAGTGGCATTAGTTTTTACCTAGAAATAACTTCAGCCTTTCCTTCCTTCTCGTGGAATAGGCGAAGGCTAGCGAAGTTGGCGGTGACGCATTTCATTCCGTTGTATTTATATAATAACAAATTTAGCTTTGCGCTGCATGGATTATATTTTCAGGATTGCTGATGTTGCACCTAGGGTTCTTTTTATGGATATGAAGTCCGATAAAAAATTATCATCACTGATGAAATATTACGGTAAAAAACGTAAGTATTTCATTGTCTATATTATGATTTAATTCGTATTAAAATATTAGGTCATGTTTTCAGGATTACTGATGATGATATGCACTTGAGATTCTCAATTTGGAAATAAGCTCTGATAAGGATACCACCCATCAGCGATTAAACTTCACGGTGAAAATCCTAGCATACTGTTATTGTCTACATAATTTAACTAATGTATTTAAATATTGGGTTATATTTTCAGGATTATTCATGACACATTTGAAGATGTTTTATTTTTTATATCAACACTGATAAGGAAACATCGCTGATTAAACATTATGGTAAAACCCATAACCCATACTTAAGTATTTAAAGTATTGGGTTACATTTCAGGATTTCGAAAGCCGTACATTATATTCCTTTAATGTATATAAATTCTGAAAAAGGAAATAAAAACCCGAGCACTTTTTTTCGTCTTTAGTACAAAAAGCCAATATGTTGGGTGGTTGCTGGGATAACTATCGGTATTCCGTAGGTCTTGCAATGCATTTTTGATTGATACAAACTCTAGGAAAGAAATATTTCGATAAAAAAGCTAGTGATTTTTTTTATAGATATGAGTATTACATTTTCTTTGGGATTATTATGTTATTTTTTTCAGGATTACGGAAGCTGTAAGTTAGATTCCTGTAATTGTTATAACTCTAGCAAGAAAACACTTTAATCAAACATTACTGTAAAAATCAAAGTTTTTATTTTTCTAAAATAAATCAGTTTTATGTGAACAGCAGGGTATATTTTCGGAATTTCGGGTGACATATATCACTGAACGCCCGTGGGTGCAAAATCTGACAAGGAAGCGCCTCGCTGATGAACGTAATAGTAAAACCTCGAGTTGGTGTTTTGTTAATATTGAAGATATATATTCACATTTGCATGTGAATTTTGGTTTATATTTTCGAACTCTGATAGCATTACATCAAATTCCTTCAATCGATAGAGACTCTGAGGAGGAAAAACATCGTTGAATAAACATTAAGTAAAATTTAGCGTCTTTTCTTTTCAAGGAACCACTATGAATATTCTATTTTCCGCGATATTAGGTTATATGATCAAGTTTCGGTAAAAGTACATTATTATTTTGAATTTTTATTCTTGCAGAAAAATATCAAACAAAACAATATTAGCTCATGCTTCATACTTACATCATAAGTGCATAATTAGTTGCTTCCTTTAGCTTCCCTTTATTTTGGAATATCTGCAAGTATCTTGGGCCTAACACAACACATACGTTTGGTCTTGAGATCTTTAGATATATATATATATATATATATATATATATATATATATATATATATATATATATATATATATATATATATATATGTGTATATATATATATATATATATATATATATATATATATATATATATATATATATATATATATATATATATATATATATATATATATATATATATATATATATATATATATAGATACGTGTGTGTGTGTATGTATGTATGTATGTATGTATGTATGTATGTATGTATGTATGCATTATTGCAACTATTCAGCCATACTTATTACTATAACTTGAGAATACTGAAACACAATAGGAATTAAAAGTGATAATGGAATAAACAAAACGACTGCTTATCCCTATTCTAAACCTAAGGACCAGGTTCGAATTCTGGCGTGGGCAGAAATATATATTAATTTTAATTCTCTTCGGTGTTAGTTATTCTCAGTTTATAGTGAATCAAATATTGGGTGAAAACTGAGGCATAACACATGAGTGCATAAAAATGACACACATGCATTTGACAAAGCGTCATATGTGTGTGAGCGAATGTGTCACCATTTTGTGTATAATCGCATAAATGATATTCCCCTTAAAGGAGATAACTCATCTGCAATAAGTCTCTTATTCTGGTTCCACGGAATATTAGTTGTTTCTAATTTTCTTGTTGTCGACAAATTTCTCATCTCTCAAGCGTAAATGGATTTGGCTCCATGAGAGGTTTTTTCAATTATTTTAAATGCACTTTTGTTGCATTGAGTTTTCAGATATATAGCAAGATGGAAAGACAATTTGCTCTCGTGTTAAAATCTAAAAGTACTTTAGGTATCTTCTGTCTGTCTGTCCGTCTTCCTGACTCTCTCTCTCTCTCTCTCTCTCTCTCTCTCTCTCTCTCTCTCTCTCTCTCTCTCTCTCTCTCTGTATTCCCCTGTCTGTCTGTATGTCTGCCTCTGTAATTCCCTAGTTCAGGTAATACTCATGAACTAAGGAATTGCCTATCTTGGAGTGTATGGATAAGTTTTAGGTGTACTTCAAGATCTGCTTACAGTTAGGCAGCAGCGATTTGCTGTTGATGAGATCCTTAGGGAAACAAGACCTGTTGTGTTTGGAGTTCCAAGGTAGTGCTCTTGGTCCACTGTTATTTTTAGTGTATGCAACACTTGTGGGTGTAGTAAAATATCTGCTTATGAGAAATGAAGTTGCCCTTTTGAGACATCTAAATGAAATTATCAGCAAATGCTGCAAGGGAGTTAAGTTTTGTACATAGGACCTCATATACATACACGTACACACGCACGCACATACAGACACACACACACACACACACACACACACACACACATATATATATATATATATATATATATATATATATATATATATATATATATATATATATATATCGTACGGGTTGCTGCTGAATGTCCCTTTTTAATTTATAACTGTAGATGATGTCCTGATGATGTGACCACGGGTCAAGAAACGCGTAGACGAATAAATGTATGTACTGGTCCTGTATGTGTTCCTGCGCCCTTCTCCTGCCTACTATATATATATATATATATATATATATATATATATATATATATATATATATATATATATATATATATATATATATATATATATATATATATATATATATATACATATATATATATATTAAGCGATAATATCAATGTAACCACTTTTAGGTCATTTATCTTTCCTGTCTTCTGTGTGGATATCTGCTTCTACCAGTAATTTATTTCTTTAGATGCAGTGGTTCTTGGTTGTAGGTTTCTGTTTCATAACATAAGTAGTTATGACTTGGACCAGCGACGGATGATTTCTTTCACATTCACAATTGATCCATGATCGTGTCTTCCTGCCGCGAGCGACCAGTTTTGCACCAATATTCAGTAAATGCGCCTCGTTGTCGGACTTCTCAGTTCCAGATGTCCGTTATTCTTCTCACAGTTGGACCTTGGAACACTCCTCCTTGGGGGATGTAATTGCAACCTCAAAAGTTTAAGCAAAGATGCAATGCATTACTACCTTAAAGCAATTAGTCTTGTATTGTATAACTTAATAACATCTTTATCTATTTATTTATTAGTTTGTTAATATGTTTTTTTTAATAACTGAACTCTTCTCCCTGTGTTTCCTTTTACCTTCTGCTACATATTCTTTAGATGCTTGAATTTCAAGTCACTAGCCCCTGTGGGCTTGCTCCATATGATAGGGTTCATCACATTATATATATATATATATATATATATATATATATATATATATATTATATATATATATATATATATATATATATATATATATATATATACGAGTATATATGTCTCCCTCGACAAACAAGTAATGGATGACATGTACAGTATTTATAACAAGAGTTCCAGAGGTCAGCTGTTGCTTCACTCCAGTTGATAAGTTCCTAATCTTCTTAATCGCTGGTTGGAGGAATATTTTATCTATAATATCTGACTACCAGGTTCCTTCGAGAGGTTAATCGTATTTCTTTCTTGAATCAGTGCTGATTCTGCCATCTGGCTTTTGAACTGACAATTGCTGCTATCAATTATACGTGACAAATTCCAGTGTATTCTATGATTATGGTTATTTATGTGGGTAAAAACAGCTTAGTATACCTTACTGAACGTTTATGTTGTATTAATCTCCTACATCGGTTTTACAGGTAAATCACTCCCCCAGAGACTAATACAACATAAAATATGTTCATTAAGGTATGGTCAACAGAGCTCAGATATTTTTAACCACATAAATAACCATAATCACAGAATAAACTGGGATTTGTCACGCATAATTGATAGCAGCAATTGACGGTTCAAAAGCCAGACGGCAGAATCAGCACAGATTAAAGCAAGAAATGCAATGAACATCAAAAGGACCTTGGAACTCAGATATTATAGATAAAATCTTCCTCCAACCAGCGATTAAGAAGATTGAAAAACTATCAAGTGGAATAAAGTAACGGCTGACCTCTGAAACTCGGTATAAATACTACTTTTCTGTAATTCTTATCTCATTCATTACTTTATGGGCTTCTTTTATTAGATAGAATTTTGTTTTAACAGAAAATATTTCACAGTCATATATATATATATATATATATATATATATATATATATATATAAATATATATATATATATATATATATATATATATATATATATATATATATATATATATATATATATATATATATATATATATATATATATATATATATATATATATATATATATATATATATATATATATATATATATATATAAGCACCAACCGTATGTATATATTTGTGCGTATCAGTTCTAGTTATGCATACACGTACATATATAATACTTTTACGTACATATTTGCACAACTGCATACTATTTTAATCCTGTCTCATAAAACGACTCAGTGTGTCTTCAGGTTGAATCGTTTGAGGATGTTGTAAACATTTTGAGCAAAAACAAAGATTACCACACTTGCACGCAGGAGATAACGTCTCATAAACGATTTCTCAGGCGTGAAGAGGAAACTGAAGTGGAGCAGAAGTTATCAGATAAAAGAAAATTCTGAGTAAAAAACAAAAACAAAAAAGGGTTTTTAAAATGAAATGACAAATCCGTTCCTAAATATTATCTTGAACTCTCAGCGCGTCTGTTTTCAACATTTTACGCAATTGCTTCCTTTTAACCTCTTCTGTTTCCTTTCTCTTGGTAACAATTATTTCCTATAGAGGGAGAGACTACCTACTACAGTTATGTTTTTGTTTCTGCTTAGACTTAGGCTAACAACTGTTTACATCTTTATTTAAGCTTTTCTTATAAATGATCTAATCTTCAAGGTATTTTTTAAGGTGGCTTTAGAGTACAAACTCATTTCTATTTTTCACGGATCAACTATGTGGTATATATTTTACAGAAGCTACCGTTCTCATTCTCAGTAAATCTCATTCGAAATATCCAAAATACTTTTATCATACTTACAATTATTATTATTATTTTTTTATTAATTTCACAGGTTCTTCCTTCAATAAGTGCATTTGTTTTACTTCTAAATTGCTATTTCCTACCATATGAAATTTTGAAACACATTTTCTTATCTCTTGATGTTTTATTATCTCTCTTCATGGATCATATTACTTTATCAGTAACAGTAATCCGAAGGACAAACCTACAGGAGTTTCGAAAGGGTATGTACGAGGAAGAGGAATTGTGTATCTATATATACACGCACACACACATGTATATTTATAGAAAAACATACATACATATATATATATATATATATATATATATATATATATATATATATATATATATATATATATATATATATATATATATATATATATATATATATATATATAACAGGGATCCTGGATATCCATAGTGAGCATGTTTTTCGACGACACTTGGCAGTGACTAGAAAGTCATTTGAATGTTTTCGATAATATGAGAGACGCTGACGATTGCTGACGTTCGAGACTGTAAAAGGGATCCTGGGAGAGAGAGCGACCTTGCGATGAGTTTGCAGTTAGTGAATAGCAGAGAATTAAGATACTCTTAATTTAACAGCAGTCATTTCATAAACACTCAGTCATTAGCAGTGATTAGAGAAAATTATGTTTAGACGACTTTACCGGTACATGAGAAACTGTATCCTTCAAAAAAACATTTGGTGGTGATTAGAGAAATCCTTAGTTGACATCACAAACGCGTCATACCTTGAGTGACGAAAAAGTTTCGAAATTGAGTGACCCTAGAGAAGCGATGGTCACAATCTTGATGGAAAACCAACCACGATGCGTCAGCACTTGGATCGAGGGCGACTGGGTAATGCATAAGTATGATAAATACGCCTGTATGAAGCGAGAATATGTAAACTAATGGCTTAATAAAATGTTAATGCATGATTTTTATATATATATATATATATATATATATATATATATATATATATATATATATATATATATATATATATATATATATATATATATATATACATATACATATACATTATATATATATATATATATATATATATATATATATATATATATATATATATATATATATATATATATATATATATATATATATATATATATATATATATATATATATATATATATATATATATATACATATATACATATATATATATATATATATATATATATATATATATATATATATATATATATATATATATATATATATATATATATATATATAATATATATATATATATATATATATATATATATATATATATATATATATATATATATATATATATATATATATATATATATATATATATATATATATAATATATATATATATATATATATATATATATATATATATATATATATATATATATATATATATATATATATATATATATATATATATATATATATATATATATATATATATATATATATATATAATATATATATATATATATATATATATATATATATATATATATATATATATATATATATATATATATATATATATATATATATATATATATATATATATATATATAGGTGTGCCTGTGTGTGTGCATTAGACATTCAAATGTTATTAAGCCATCATTACCGCTAGTTTGCATTATAGACACCCTAAAGTTTTGGTATATTTGAACTGGGGTAATAGATTTCGAAATAATGATGAAATTTGCCTTCGTCAACAAACATGTCCCTTTCAAGTGTCCATCCGTTTTAATTTTCTCTAATGATTTTCGCATATATCGTCATCTTCTCTGTTGCTTTTTATTTGTATTTTTCATTCCCTTCTTTCTCCCTTCAGAAGAAGCGCCGTTATTTATACAGTATAAACAGTGAAGCCGATTCTGCCTTGTTACGGAGAAGTGGAACTGAGGTCATAGTGCTTCTCCTGCTGGTGTAGTATAGATAGACTTTGAAGCTTAAGTTGCTGCTGGTAAATTGCCTTTCCTAGATGCCCTTTTAGAACGGAGTAATTGAAATAAGTTGTTTTTTTCTAAATATCAAAGACGTTATGCCAATCGAAGAAGGAACGTTGTCAATGCATGAAATGAGAATTATAAAACGAACACGATTCTCACAGGCTTGCCAGAGCACTTTCCCTTTGTTCAGTTGTCTTGTATATCACAAGAAACAGAATTTCGAATATATACTGATATGAAAACTTGTTTAATAAGGACATGTACAAATTCATTGTGGAAATTCCTCATTAATCAATTTTCACCGTAGAAATCTCAAGGACGAGGTAGACAAAATCAAAATCAAAAGTTCCACATATTTCAAAGTTAAGTAACGGACTTTTAGAATAGGAAATAAGGGATTTGACTTCAAAACTCTTATCCTAAATATTCATAAAGTTTCCTTTCACAATAATGATCGAATATAGCCCCATTTAAAAATGAAAGAGCAGTTGCCAGATCCCAGTGTCCATCTACTCTATTTTTGTTCGAAACGCAGTTTGAGATACCTGGGATTCACAATAAAAAAAAAAAAAAAACTTTACAGGTATATATAGCCGTCAGTTTTGACGCTCAGTACTGACTGATATGACCAATTAACTCTGCTATCCGTTTAATTTATCATTAAAAACATGGAACCTCGTCTTATCTTCTACAGACACATGAAGACACCAGTCTATTTTTATCAACATAATAAAATCCCCCTTGAACATAGATAATGCTTTATGGGACATTGAGTTTATTTTATTGTCATCTTTATTTTGCGCCTTTCATTTATTTTTTTATGGTTCTGTAACTTTTCGTAATGCTTCTTTTGTGATTTAAGGCTATTTGAATAGAATTTATTTGCTTTTTGCTGTACTTTTAACATGTATACTTCTCATCATAATTTTAAAATGAGCTGTGGGTGTTTAGAAATATTATATGTATAAAGAATGTTTTGGATACTATGCGTTTATGTTTTGGTTAGCTTTTTGTTGTTATTGGCTATTTTTTCAGATTTTGGATGCTATGAATTACTGTAAACTAAACCTGGAAAGGAAAAACCTCGATGAATATATATTTAGTTAAGATTCCTTTTTTTAAATAAGTCAATATGAATATTGTATTTTCTTTGTAATATCAGTTTACATGATCGAGATTCGGAAGAAATGCAAATGCCTTTTGCATTGTTATTGTCGTGGAAAATGTTCTCTCCAAACTATATTAACTTGTGTTACCACTTACATCAGCAGTGTATGATTAGTTCCATTCTCCTGTCTCCTTTATTTTCGCCGTACCTGGAAGCATCTTCAGCATAATACAACACATTCATTTGAGTATGATATCTTATATGCATACATACATACATACAAACACACACACATATATATATATATATATATATATATATATATATATATATATATATATATATATGTGTGTGTGTGTGTGTGTGTGTGTGTGTGTGTGTGTGTGTGTGTGTGTGCATTATGTGTTTGTATACACAAATGATATTCGCCTTGAAGAGGATGATCCATCTGCAATATATCTCTTATTCTGTCTCGGCAACTTTCCTGTATCTCAAGATAAATGAAAATAAGACATGATTGTAACTTTCTAGTTGTCGATAGATTTATCTACTTCTCAAACAGAAATGGATTTTGCTCCATGAGAGCTTTTATATTTACGTTTTAAAGTGCGCTTCAGCATTACCATATCAAGTATGTAGCAAGATGAAAGGGTAATTTGCTTTCGTTTTGAAATTCAGTTTTACTGACGCACTCAAAGTTCTCAAAATATTACCAAGAAGTTAGTCTCTCTCTCTCTCTCTCTCTCTCTCTCTCTCTCTCTCTCTTTGTCTTCATCTGTCTGTTTGTCTGTCTGTCTCTGAAAGAATTTACAATGTCATGCTCATACATCATTTGCATCTGAATGTCTGAAGCTTTACGTAACAGATGAGCTAATATTTACCTATCAGTACACTTTGTAAACCTAAAAGATTTGTAATAACAAAATAAATGAAATGTCAATGGCAAATTTTAAAAGATAATATATATATTAATTTTTCTCATATTCCCATTGCCACGGATACATTTGTCGCATCTAAATTCCTTTTTAATATATATCCCTTTACCTCAGCAATAAGAATTTTCCCAAAATTTAAGCCATTGTTTTTCTAATCTACACAACTCAGGAAACTTTTTACTGAATGTGGATGATGTAGGTTTCTAAAGGAAAAAGATGAGACTCCATTTTAACAAGGGAATTATTTTACACACATTTTATTTTCTCTGCATAAACATTTACCATCATAATTAATTTAGTTGCTGTATTTACTGAGATGCATACAGCATATAGTAACAATAAATTCTCAATTATGTGTAATACATTAATTTTGTAATGAAATGTTACTATTGTATAAAAGAATTGAAACACAGCTTTCATTTCATATGTTTAAAGTGATATGCTTCTCATACAAACATAGTAAAGAAATGCTGGAATATCAAATATACGAAAGGAATAACTGCAATTTACATATATAGAGAGAACTTCAATATATTTTGGATGTATTTTTGAGGTATTGATTATTATAGATAGATACAACTTTGAGAAATAACTACTGATACAAAATAGATGGTTAAATGTATTTTTTTTAATAATTCTAGAATCTCTTTCACATTCATGTAATTAAAATTAAATTATATTTCTTTCGCATATTTCATTATAGGCAATAGATAAAATTCTTATTACTTCAAAGTGATAAGATGTTTTACCTTCAAGAGTGTTGCTGAGAAATTTAAACATATTTCTTTGAGGGTTGACATTCAAATTCAGCAGATGTGATGCATGATAGTTTTGCCATAAACCTATTCAGATGATCCAATTGCGAGGGCAAAGTTTGCTCCGTATTTGATGAAAAATTCAACTTTTCGCCCTATTTCGTCTTAATTCACAACAAATAAAAATTAATAAAAATGAAAATCATTTTCTGCTGCATGACAAAATTTTTCATACCACAAAATAAATATCAATATATATCACTTAGCAAGAGCAAAATATTGATTATTATGTTAAATCAGTTTACTTAACTAGTTGATTTATATGTACACGCATTTCATTATACCTTTATCATAAAAGCAACCATTGATATTATGGAATATTCCAGGGTATGTACTAAAAATTAAATGTTAACATGAATAAGAATGAGTGAAGGAATCTCGTGCATTAAGGTAATTAGTCAGGATTTTGTGTTATACTTCGCATATATATATCATACACACACACACACACACACACACACACAGATATATATATATATATATATATATATATATATATATATATATATATATATATATATATATATATATATATATATATATATATATATATATATATATATATATATATATATGTTACCCAGAATAGATTGTTAAACAGTTACCTTGAAGTATTGGTATGCGTGGCCTCTCTCTCTCATTCTCGCGCGCGCTCGATCTTTCACCCCCTTTGCCCTCTCTCTCTCTCTCTCTCTCTCTCTCTCTCTCTCTCTCTCTCTCTCTCTCATTTACTAAAATCTTAACCTTGTGTGTGGAAGTCAAACTGGGTGTACAAAAATAATTTATTCTGCAAGACTAACAATAACAAGTTGAATGGGAAAGCGCGCATGATATTAAATGCATGACGAAATAAAATCACTAACCACTCCAAGAACAATCTACAAAGTTATAACAGCCAAAGGTGGGACTAATCCCCATCTCCACTATATGAAATGTCTTTTGTCACCAGTTCAAATTAAGTAGCCATATCATGACAGGTGTCTATCTAGACATGTAGGGCTACTCGTGCTAATGCCCCATGAAACATCTGTTTGAGAGAAAAAGGTCTCTCATTAGCATAAAAAATCAACTAGTCTGTGACACTTTACAACATCACAAAATACATGTTAAAGAACTGGTAATAAATGGCAACGAAATAATAAATCACCAAAAATGGTAATAAATGACAAGTTACTAAATGTCAATTACAGTCAACTCACCCCTAAAGCAGATGATCTGAGCTTGGGATTTTCACTGTCTTACACTTCAGCTTCTCTAGCAGCAATGTGTGGCATTTCATCTCAAAGTTCATCTCAAAAGCACACAGACACGCACGCATTTTCCTTCGGCACACCCCAGGTTCCGGTCTTAACCAGCTCAACGTTTCTAGAAGCTTCGACACAAAGCGATGATCAAACTTCCGCTCCCATGATTGATTCCATGCCCTCAAAGCGAGTTTCCTGCCCGGGCACAGGATGCTGAATTTGCAGATCACCTCGCTGCACTTACCACCCACCTGCAATATCGCTGGTCACCCTAAAACATCCCATGTCACAGTCACGTATACATATACACATGGAAACACACACACACACACACACACACACACACACACACACACACACACACACACATATATATATATATATATATATATATATATATATATATATATATATATATATATATATATATATATATATATATATATATATATATATATATATATATATATATATATATATATATATATATATATATACATACACGAATGTACATGCGTACAAAATATTCAGTTATGCACAAAAACTGTACATATAATTTTCTTCCGTTTTCGTAAAAAGCCTACTTTACTTCAGAGTGAACTATTTAAGAATATAGTAATATACATAAAGAGCAAAAACAGAGACTAGAAAAGATACAAGCGGGCGATAACAGTCACATAAACTTTCCTTCAGGCGTGAAAAAGATACTTAAGATGGGGGAAGTACGATAGTTAAAGATAAAAATTACAGAGAAAAAATAACAGAAAAGGCGGAGGACAGTAAAATTCCGTTGTAAAACGTTATCTTGAGATCTTGGAGCGTCTGTTTTCAACACTTTACGCAAGTGTCTTCTACTTCATGGGTGTATCTTGACATCAAACTCGGTTAACCCAAAATCATTTAATTCGGTTGCTCTTCTTCTGAGCACAATATTTAGCTGTATCTTTCATCGTGATATAAGTAAAAAAAAAAAAAACCCTTCTAAAGTGAAATTTTTGTTTCTGCTTAGGTCGATGGTAGTATTTATTTCTCTATTGAACTTTCTTCTTAAATTATTTCTACTTCAAGGCAGATTGCGTTTTCATGAATCAACTATGTTTAACTTACAGACGTTAAATTTCTCATTATTAGGAAATCTCATTCAAAATTGTTGCCTAACAAATATTTTTATTACTCTTTCAGTTAGTATTTTTTTTCTATTGAATTCACAGGAACCCGTTTCATTAATTGCCTTTTAGTTTTGTGATTTATTCTGAGTTTATTTTTTTTTTTTTATCTTCGATTTCTTTTGTTTCGTGTCACTATTTTTCTTGAGTTGTTATTTTGATGAGCATGTAAATGAATACCGATCTTTGTGGATAAGTTATTAGAGTATGACATCCAGTGACATTATCCTTGGTTGATCCAAGTGTAGTATTTTCAAGCTTCAGACTGACGTTCCTCATTCTTAGAACTGAAGAAAATGCGACCTTAATAAACTGTAGAAATTTTAGTGAGGTTGTCACTGGTGGGAATGGAATAAGCCCCGGCTGGAACTGGGCCTCGGGTTTATAAAGCAATGATAAACGGTGGAGGCGATCATGCTGCTATAACTCATATTTCTCATTGGGTGTAAATTATTCCCAAGTTATAGTGAATCCAATATTAAGTGACATCTAAGTCATAATAATTGTGGATATAAGACACACATACGCATTCACACACACACACACACACACACACACACATATATTTATATACGAGTATATATATATATATATATATATATATATATATATATATATATATATATATATATATATATATATATATATATATATATATATATATATATATATATATATATATATATATATATATATAATATTATATAAGTGGGAAAACGCTTCTGTCTGTTTGTTCCAAGTGAACGTCTACACCGGTGAACATAGGCTGACTAGATTTTCTTAAAAACATATATAACTCCCCTAAAAAGTTATTACTTCTACCCCCCTACAATGTAACTTTCTTATTTTTGGGCCGATCTGGTTCAAATTTGAAACGTATGCGATTGGTGCTAATTGCATTACTTCAAAATAGTTATCAAGCCGTTCGGGGCCCTAGGGGGGAGGCTTCAATATAACTTTCTTGCTTAGAGGCCGATTTTGGTAAAATTTAAATCATGGGTTACTGACACCAATTGCATTATTTGTAAATGACTATAAGAACGTTTGGGGCCCTGTGGGAACCCCTATGCCCCCTCCTCAGTATAGATTTCTTATTATTTTGCTTATAATGTTGAAATTCGAAACAGGTTAATAGTACCAAGTGCATTTTGAAAGTTCCACATAAATGGGGAGATATTGAAGAGAAGTAATGGGGATATGGAGGGGAAATAGGGGAGGGAGGGAGTGTGGGGAAGGCTAAGGACTGGGGAGTAAACGGGGGGGGTAAGAGGGGTGGGGGATGTAGGAATGAGTCCTACGAGGGGGAAATGGTGGTGATGGGTGGGGGATGGGAGAGGGGAGAAATGGTAGAAGGAGTAGAATAAAGCAAACGTCATGTACGATATTTTTCACGCTGCGGCAGCCAATTATTGGTATACTTACTTGCCGAGTAAGCAAAATTATCGAAGGTTACATACAACAATACGCTAAAACCCTGGTCTGCAAGTTCAAACGTGACCAGTTAACAAGCATGCAAACACGATGAATTCTCTGCAGGTTCTAGCGAGCAGGAGTCCCCATTGGTGGGCCTTTAACGGTCGTCCAGCTTGATGCCGAACTCATTTTTTTAATAGGTTGAAAATTTTATTGCTAAAAATAGTATTTAGAAATATCACAACTATTATCAAAAATTTTGCTAAAATAATCTTGGTAATATTTACCCAGCCTGCAAGTTGAAACATGACCCAGCCACGAAGCATCTGGACAGATCTGGATCAGTCTAGATGCATGCTAGCATGATGAAGTCGATGCAGGTCTCAACGTGCATGGCCCACTCCAGGAACAGAAGGAGGCTTCTTGCCGCCTCTCCCGTAACTTGAATTTATTGGACGCGAATTCGATAAGAACAAAGAATTTCTCCGTAAAACTGTTTGATTGTTACTTTATCACCAGTGATTTTTTCTACATTGACGACTCACACACCCAAGGTAAGTTTATGCTTATTTTTATGAGCGAATTTATTTCGAGTAAAGCGAAGTGTATGCTAGAAATCGACTCACGATGCCTTGACCCAGCCAGGACTTCCTAATTTCTAAGTGATTACTTGTTCTGAAAGTGATTGTATAATCCACCCTGTAGGGGTTGTCATCACAGACGGCATGCCCCTTTTTATTCCGAGCAATATCAGCTGACCAACCCGGCATTGCCGGGAAAATTATAAAGGACTCAAAAACATTATCGTGCACCTTCTTGTGCTGACTGCCAATTTTATCCAGAAATTATTGTACTGACTGTCCTTATATACAAATATTACTGTTCTAACTGTCCCATTTATCCACATATTACTGTGGTAAGTGTCTCATTTATCCAGGAATTACTCTACTAACTGTCTCTTTTATCCATTTATTACTATTCTGACAGTCCCATTTATCCAGATATTACAGAAGTGACTGTCCCACCCATGCAAGTATTACTGCGGTGACTATCCCTTTAATCCAGGGATTACAGTACTGACTGTCCCTTTTATCCAGACATTACTCTAGTGACTGGCCCATCTATCCAAGTATTACTGTGGTAACTGTCCCTTTTATGCAGGTATTACTGTACCGTCTGTCCCTTATATCTAAATATAACTCTATTGACTGTCCCGTTTATCCAGGTATTACTCTATTGACTCTCCCTTTTATACAGGTATTACTGTGGTGACAGTACCTGTTATCCAGATATCACAGTTGTGAATGTCCCTTTTATCCAGTTAATATATATATATATATATATATATATATATATATATATATATATATATATATATATATATATATATATATATATATATATATATAACACTAAAATTCTGAAACATTTGTTTATTTGTTTGTTTGTTTGTACACTGAAGCTCATGATCTAGTGTTAATTTAGCTGTGTCCTCCCCCTCCCCTTTTCTCCTCCCCCTCCCCCTCCCATCCCCCACACCCTCCTACTCCCCTTCCCCTTCCTTCCTCCCTCCCCCTTCCCCATCCCCTTCCCCTTCCCCTTCCCTTCCCCTCCCCCGTAAACATGACTGGTGCTGCCCATAGACTTTGTAAGCAATGTGGTATATAAATTATATGGAATGTTGACATCATTCTGTGCTGTTTGTTGCCAGAGAGTTCCAAATCGTTCATTTAATAATTTCCTTATCATTTCTCTGACTTAATCAATATAGCTTAGAAGAAAAATGTGAGCATAACTTCCGAAATAATGAATATTGATATTATATTGGTCGTTCCAATGTTTAAAAGCATTCATGAAATTATATGTACATATGTAATTAAAAAGTAAAATTGTAGAGTTATATGCATAAATATATCTTCAAATAAATATATAGATAGACAGTATTAGAACTATATATGGTAATATTGTTCTGTGAAAGGACTACAAAACAACTCCCACTTAACAGTTAGGACTGAATAATTTATAACATAGTAGGCCGTTCCAGCATTTACTTCCCTTCGCCTTCATCCTTCTAAATTTGCATCATTTACCAACACGTACATCCCAAACCTACTTTCGTTCTTTACGTTTTCAAAATGTTTATAAAAAAAAATCAGTATTCTTGCTTCTGATAACGAATGAGAAAGGAAAAACTGACACGCGCGTATATTACTGTCAGTGCAGAAATAAATATTATTTTAATTTTCATTGAGTTGGATGAAAACACTGATTCATGTATGTCTAATTAACGTCGAGTACTTTGACACGTGTTTGCATACGTACTATATATAAATGGAAATCGGGTGTAATGAAGTCAAAATGTTGTCAGCACTATCTTTCGCGTTCAGGAAACTGAATATGGATTTGGTCAATGAGCTTTTCAGCGCTTCGTAACGAAAATAAATTTTGTGAATTTGCATCGTGTGGACGCTTTCCATGTCAACGAAGCTTTTATGTATATGGTTAACTTTTGTTGTCTGTGTATGAACACGAACAAAAAAACGCTCTTAATGCACGTCTCTGACATACAATTTACTAAGAATATGCGTTATATGTTATTGACAAATAAGATAAGAAATAAAAGTTGAATTGTAAACTTTAAACAAGAAAACATTAAGTAAACTATAAAGGTATAAAAAACATACCAGGAATAGCTAATTTTCCATATCTGCTTTAAATGAGTCTTACTGACAAGGTAATATTCTGAAAATATTAGTCATACGTATTCATATCTATGAGTTCCTCGTCCTTACTCTGACTTAGAAGAAAAATTATGAATTTCATTAGTTTATTGAGTTATGAAACTGACCGATAATGCTTATCGCTTCCGCGCTAGGTTCCCCCCCCCCTCTCTCTCTCTCTCTCCCCCCCCTCTCTCTCTCTCTCTCTCTCTCTCTCTCTCTCTCTCTCTCTCTCTCTCTCTTACTGGTAAAAAATCAATATTCCATTTTGTGATAAGCCGTTCCTCTGTCCTACATGCTGCTAAATTTATATCTTGCGACATGCAGTGGTAGAATGAGGAAGAACCGATAATTTTTGAGACAAAAGTAAAACGAAGGCAGTGTAGAGACAGAAAACAAATATTTCTTATTATGATTTATTCTGAAACAAACAGAGACAGCGAAATATGCAGTTTTTCAAAATAGTACTTCTCTCCCAACTTGATGAATTGATATAAAGAGAGTATTTGACGTTATTAGTTACGATTTTACTGTAATAATACACAGCAACGAAAATTATATCTATTTGTGCAAAGTTATAATTTCCATCCCTATCACAGCACTCATTCGTGAATCTGTTACGATCATCTGAACCGGTAAACAAAAGATGGAAGGAGTTTTATACTGCTTTTGTTAAAGAAGTAAACGACAAAATTAGCTGTCTGTGTGTAATCGATAATGTTCTGTATCACAATATGCAATAATAATAATAAAAAAAAAAAACTTGACCAAATTAGTTGCTAACAAACGTTGAAAATTTCTGTTCATAATATATAACCCAGGCAATTTTGGTCATAATTAAAATGTTTGTTGTTCCAAAACAAATTTTTTGTAAACCCTATCCTGCGCTCTCCCCCCGTGCACATAAAACTTTATAGGATAAAAGACAGTGATAAATAAGATTAAGAGTTTATCAGAAGGCAAAATAAACTTACGAAGCACTTAACAATAATTAA
>JANJGK010006147.1:27500-35000 GCA_039081455.1 Macrobrachium rosenbergii
CTCTTCACTGTAGAGGCAGATTTGGTAACAGACGGTCCAATAGCCCCCGTCAGAGCGACAAAGGACTACAAACACTAGAATCAGGGCACTGGTGCTCAGACAAATAAAAAACCTAATGACAAAAGCTGTCTTCCATGCTTATTTCCTCTCGAGTAGGCATTCAGCTGATCTATTCTCCCTGTTTGATCTTGTTTCGTAAATTCATCTAGATTACTACTGCTAAGAGAATTTATATTTTTAAAAATGTGTATATTCTCTATTCTCTCCTTCACTAGATTATCTGAGTAACTGACACTTAATACAAAGCAGTAATTATACAATTTCTGCAATACCTTTTTTTTCATAGTGAGATAGAAAATTTGAAACTGAGTTATATGCTCATACTATCCGTAGTTTAACGGATCGTGTATGCGTTCTCCATAGTACACATAGATAGTAGATGTGATTAAGCATGGTCATATCTACTAAATGATTGTTGATAAAAGCGAAAACACACTAATATCACGATATTTGGCTAATTAGACTAAAGTTTATTTAATCTACTTATCACAAAGCCCATAATCTACTTACAACTTCTCTTGACTGAAGAGACAACAGAGTGATTAAGTATAAAAAATTTTCTTAGCAATAAATATATAAATCAAAGGAAAACAACTTTATACACGTAACAGTTTATTAAAATTATTAATCTGGACCGATATGAATTTATCGTAATGTCTTTTGAGAAAATGACCAAAGTGCTTCCAAATTCAAGCACAAGGGAAAACAACAATCACTTTCAGGGTGCGCAGTTTATTACGGCTGTATTTCACTATCTTTCAACATTGGGAATAACTAAGATACGACCGTGAAAAACTTGTCTCTTTCTGGCGTTGGAAACATGAAACTGACTTCATGGAAGATAGATAAGAGCATTTTCCATTTTACCTTCACTAATATTATATAGTTTTCCCTCAGTCCTACTTATTTTGTTTAATCTTCTTTTATTTTCTTATCAAAAATCTTCAAATAACGACTGGTTACCGTACTATGTTGAAAGAATGCGACCTGGTTTAGAAAGTCAAGCACGTCAAATAACAAAAGCGTCTTTTTTGTTAAGATTGTTAGTTTTCACATCTTGCTCATCTTGAAGTGGTTCAATTTTTGATCTAAATTCCGTTTATTTGAAGTATAATGATAATCAGGCTAATCATCTGGTACCCACATTTTTTAAAAATAAAGATATTCCAAAATCTTTTTACTAAACATCTGACCGGTCATGTCACTCACAGTGCCGTTGTTTTCTTCACCTTAGGAACGGAAGAGTAAGTCCCTTTTTATGACTTGTGTCATACGATGTCACAACTAGTGAGGTCCTTTGAACAGATTATGACTGAACCATGTTCCAGGGCCCAAGTGTTTACAGACTTTCATTCAAGAGATCGATAGGAAGCTGACGAAGGTAATAGGCTACTGGAAGAATTATAGAGGGCCGTGGTTACTCCAGTTGCGAAAATGCAAGACATGTTTTGACTGTTTTTATGGGGAGGATCTGAGATTACATAAATTAAGACAGATAGGTCGGTAGTCATAGGTAGAGGTTTAAATTCCCACTCAGATAAATAGTATTTTTTCTGTGGATAGTACACACCAATCACATACATGCGCCTCTAGTACGGATACGCAGATATAAATTGTAGTTTATGAGACAGTAATTGAACTGCTATAAATATATAGGAATGATAAAGACATAAGAAAATGAAGAAGTGTTGCCTAAGTATGATCGGCGAGAAGCTACAGAAGAAAGACATTAAATGCCATGAGGATTAATACTTAAATATTAAAGTAGTAGCAAATAAGCACAAGAAATTCCTTAGAGGCTGGCTGAGGACTTAATCTATTGGTAAAACGGAAGGGTACGATTACAAGTAGTAATCATAATATAATTTTTATAATATTACTAGCCCAAAGCATCAGAATGATGCAGTGTAAGCTTGGTTTTAGCAGGCCAATTGAATTCTTTGGTAACCCACGTATATATTCTGAGTGTCTTACAAGATATATTCTGAGCTATATACTTGTCATATGCAATTAAAGATGTTATATTATTATACTTGTCATATGCAATTAAAGATGTTATATTATGTTGAGTTTTACTTATTTTTTATTTTTGAACAAACTATTTCCAGCAAATTCATTTAATTATCCATTGAATGCTGAGCTATAGAAAATATCCGTTACTAGTCAGATATTGGTATGCATAAATAATAAAGGACAACGTTACAGAACTACGGCAGTAAGTTCTCACACACACGCGCGCGCGCACACACACACACAAAAGACAGGAATGTATATGTGCTTATCGTAGAGGCAACAGATAAATACTTCTAAATTCATTAATATATATATATATATATATATATATATATATATATATATATATATATATATATATATATATATATATATATATATATATATATATATATATATATATTATTTTTAACGAAGGAAACCACCTGGAGAGTGTATTCCTAACAAAACCAAATTAATTCACTCAACATGTCAGCGACAGGAAGCCCTGTTCAAGAGTGAAAATGATCATGTTTAAAAATATGTGGAAACCGGATTAAAGAAACAGGTTATTGAAAGCGCTCAATTTCTCGCTTGCGAAGAATAAGATATAATTACTTCTGTTTCACGTGAATCCTACTCACGTGGTAGATAGTACCGGTAGGAATAAAGAAGTAAAAATGCGGACGTTTCTTCGGCGGAACCGAGTTTTCTGTACAGCGTATAATCAAGGCCACCGAAAATAGGTCTAGCTTTCGGTGGTATCGGTATAATGCTGTATGAGCTGCGACCCATGAAACTTCAACAGCGGCCTGGTGCTAGCATGACCTATATCGTTGCCAGACGCACAATTATGGCTAACTCACCTTAAATAAAATAAAAAGTACTGAGGTTAGAGGGTTGCAATTTGATATGCTTGCTGATTGGAAGGTGGACGATCAACATAACAATTTGCAGCCCTTTAGCCTCAATAGTTTTTCAGATCTGAGGGCGGACAAAAATAGTGAAGACATAAAATGTGTGAACAGAAAAAGTGCGGACGGACAGAAAGACGGCACAGTAGTTTTCTTTTACAGAAAACTAAAAGCTGCTTCGTTCTCCGGAGAATTTGTTACTTTCGCCAAAATGTTATTCTTTTGTTTCATCTTGTTTGTTTCATGTTGCTTGTTAACATTACCAAACAAAAGATATGTACGGATTATCACCAAAGGTTTTTGCCTTGTGACCCAGTAGATGAAACAGTGGGATGGCTGAGTAAGACTGGAAATCAAACAGACAGAAACTGCAGTGAAAGTTAAGATTAGATACGATGCATGTAGCGACACAAAGATATTGTCAATTTTAGAAGAGCTTCAGGAAGAATATCGGGAGTCAGGTGGTGGGACATAACGAGGTATTATTATACAATTAAAGAGCTAACGTTCTTTAGAAAAATATGTCGTCAATTTTGGTAAATACAATTGTAACGCTTACATAGAGATATGATTTAACGTTAGGTAATTTCTTATATAAGAAGGGCATCTCTGGATATTACTTATCTCTAATGGATTAACGACCCCACATTTTTCTTTCCTTAGTAATTTTTAATCTGATCGATATGAATAAATTGAATCAGTCAGTTTCAAGATACGACGAGATCCAGTTACTCATAAAACATATGTTCCTCCACAGTGATCAGTAAGGTTATCTAACTGACAAAATTGTTAAAGTCAGGTATTATTTTGTTATCATCTAGTTCATAATTTAACAATTATTTACTCTTTTGCCACAACTATCATCAGCTCATGAATAATTTTGTTTTGATCATTTATTCTTAAAGTGCATTCAGTGTCATCATTTATTCTTTCAAACGTACTTATTACATTGTCCGTAGTGACAAGTTGAAGGATTATGAGTACCATTATGTTCTTTGTGATGGTGGAAGCACTGGGCGTTTCTGAGGCATTCGTTTTTAGTTGGACTTTTTCGACTTTTTTCTCGGTTCTCTGCAAACTTTTCCCCCGATCTATTAAAAAGCCCAATAACAGTGCCTCCAATTGAAGATGAGGAGAGTTCGATCGTTTCATATATGAAAGCGACGAAGATTCGTCTTTTTCATGTGAAACGATCGAGCTCCCACCGTTATCAAGATTATTGTTACGTTATTGTTGTGATTACGAAAGGGAAGTCACTCGGGAACTGCATTGGCAGAATATGTGCTATTGAGGTCTGGTAACATAAGCCAAGATTTTAGGCAAAATTGGTAAATATTGGTAATGCTTCCTAAAATGCCACTGAGAGAGAGAGAGAGAGAGAGAGAGAGAGAGAGAGAGAGAGAGAGAGAGAGAGAGAGAGAGCATGAACAATTTGAACTCTTTCTCATGTTCACAGACGAACGGATTCACAATAAAACCTGGACATTAAATTAATAAAATAAAAGTAAAAAATGCTCCGAATTTTCTTCGGCGCAATGGAGTTTTCTGTACATCGTATATAAGCAAAATCCACCGCCCTTTGCACCTAAGCCCCGCCCACTGCTTACCTCACGGCCATCCATTGAAGCTGATTGGCTGGCAATGGTTTTACCGAACTAAAATACGTTCTGCTGATTATCAAAAGGAAACGTTACATTATCCCCTGAAATAAAATCATAATACGCATCTCCCTAAAAATGGGAAAAAATATATATATATGAACGAAGTCAGGATTGCTCCGCGATGCTACAATGTTTTTCGTAAATGAGGTTCACCGGAATACGGAGGTGACACAGGGAATGTCTGCGTTCGAATCGGTGCACTTGAATCACTGAACGGTGATAATTACCGTCTGCTATTGTTAAGCGTGTTTGCCATTCTAAACTTAAACACAAAGACTTTCTCAGAGCTTTTGCAGATTGGTATTTTATACTGATTTTAGGAAATTTTATTACTTTTTAATAGTCATAAAATCGATTTCATTGTAATCGTTCACACATTCGGTGGCGTGACAAGCAGTGACTGCACTCTACCAAACCAGAATATGCCTATGTTTTACTTAAAGTTACAGCATCATAGGCTATACGAGTCATATTGGATATAATTTGCTGAGAATTTTCTTAAGGACATTATCTCCTTTCGAAATAACAGGATCATAAAAAATGACATTGACCTTTAATGTTCTTTGTCTTTTTGTCGGTTTACGCAGCTTATGACATTTGGATTTTATGCCTATCCATATCCTATATTCAGCCGTTTTATTGTGATTCTTGTTGTGGTTAGCTGCAAAGGGCAGTGGAATTTGCTTACAATCAAGGCCACCAAAAATAGATCTATCTTTCGGCGGTCTCGGTATAATGCTTTATGAGCCGTCACCGTGACCCATGAAATTTATACCACGTCCAGGTGGTGGCCTGGCCTATGTCGTTGTTAGACGCACAATTATGACGAACTTAAACTTTGAATAAAATAAAAACTAATGAGGCTGGAGGGCTGCAATTTGGTATGTTTGATGATTGGAGAGTTGATGATCAACATACCAATTCGCACCCCTCTGGCCTCAGTAGTTTTCTAGATGAGGGCCGACAGAAAAAGTGCGGACGGAGGGACAAAGCCGGCACAATAGTTTTCTTTTACAGAAAACTAAAAGCCTGAAATATAACATTAGCTAGAAATATGTACACACACTAACATGCACACACACACATATATATATGTATATATATATATATATATATATATATATATATATATATATATATATATATATATATATATATATATATATATATATATATATATATATATATATATATATATATATATATATATATATATATATATATATATATATATATATATATATATATATATATATATAGAGAGAGAGAGAGAGAGAGAGAGAGAGAGAGAGAGAGAGAGAGAAGCAAACCTTAATTATTCTGAAGGACTGGAATAAGAAAAAGAGGGCATCGAAACCCTTTTCTTGCATCGTTCAGTTGAATCGAATTAAACAAAAGGAAAAAGCGTCAACTTGACTCTTAGCTTTTTGTTTTTGTTTTGTTTTCACTTTTGTTGCAATGATGTCGTTTTCATTTTTACCTTCCTTTGTTTACGCTTCCGAATTTGCTCTTCCCCTTTTCTTTTTTACCCCTTTCGTTGTATTGCTTTAGAATTATAAGCAGAGTAAATATTGTTCAGTTTTATGAGAAAAAGTATGCATAGCTTGTTTTAGTAATGTTTCCTTAGAATAGCTTGCATCTTTTCATATTTATGTTATCTAGAAATTATAGAAATATTCGTCTACCGATTGATTTTTATGGTTTTTTTTATCACCTTTCCTCGATTTTATATAACATTGCTCCGTTCAATCATGTCTTTTTCGTAATTTTTCTGCTTTTATTATCTAGGAGCCTCTAGTGTAAAAGAAATTATGTAAAAATATTTAGTTTTTCAAATGATGTCATGTTTGAAATGAGAGGATTTTAAAAATAATTAATAGAATATAATGAGGGAGAAACAAGCTCAGTTGTCCCCAAGCAATCAGCAAAGCCAGACCAACATCACTGCCCAAGTTCCTGAGGCCTTGTCCGACACGATCCACGCACGGTAACTAGTGGAGGCATTATTGCAGGTATATCATAACACTATCTTTACAATGGTTTTATTTCTGTTTTTGTTCTTGATATACTATTGTTAATGGCATAATAATTACACAGATTTATATTATTTTTAGAAGTGTGGTTAAATTACGATTATTCCGATATCTTAATGTTTTTGGTACTGCCGAGTTGTTTTTGTGAGATTAATTAGATATAACATCATCTTAATGATAATCATTTATGTGTTCAAGTATCACAATCTGCATGCAAAAGGCCCTTGCTTCTAGATAGGCCAAGGTTAAAGCCAAAGGCAATTTATCCATACCTGGGATGGTCACGAAGCTAGCGTATTGGATGTCTTCTATACTAAAGGTTTCTCTCTGGCAAAGGATGGTTACAGTTGGAGGCTCTGCACTCTGTCTGCAGTTGATCAACACTGAAGGCCCTGAGTCCTGCTGATGGGTGTTTACTGATGTAGGTCCTTCTTCTTAGGAGAAGGATCTTTATTTGCTGAAAGCTGGCACTCAAGACACTACAGAGTACCAAAAGAGTATTTTCTGTGTTTCATCTCCCCAGGCCTTGTACCAAGTGTGGATAGTCATCACCAACTAAAGCCTTGATCCCCAGGTGGAGTAGTCATAGCGCACATCCTTTTTGAGACGAGGGTGGTCGCCAGTAGAAGCCATGTATCTAGTCTGGAGCAGCCACTTCAAAATGTCTTGCTCCCCATGTACAGGGGTCTGCACTGGATGCATGACTCGTAAATCTAGGAATGTCACTGTTAGAAGTACTCTGCCCAGTCCAGGTGTGTGACCAGGTCAAAGGTTGTAATAAGAACAGGCCCCGCATCAAGGATAATTTTGGGATGCTACTCTAAGCCATGTATTTAAGAT
>JANJGK010006148.1:0-2500 GCA_039081455.1 Macrobrachium rosenbergii
CGATAGAACAAAATTTGAACCCATTGGGACGCCTGACTACTATAATATTTTTAAAATTGAAGACAAAATCAACCGTTTTCTAAGGTCTCTTAAGAAGGACAATGTCATTAATGAAACCATTTACCAAGATCTTTTTTCCACTGGCTCATCTTATGGTATCCTTTACGGCCTACCGAAAATTCACAAACCTGACATCCCCCTTAGACCTATCCTTGCCTCATTCAAAACACCAAATTATAAATTAGCCAAATTCCTTGTACCCATGCTTGAGCATCTAACTAAGAATAAGTATTCATTGAATAACTCCTTTCAATTTAAAGAAACCATTCTTAGACAAGATTCAGATTTATTCATGGCCAGTCTCGACGTCGAGTCATTATTTACTAATATCCCTGTTGGAAAAACTATTGAATTAATTCTTAACAAGCTGTTTCCTGTTCCTGATTCTACTTTTAATAATTTTAATCGCACGAATTTTAAAGCTTTACTTGAACTCGCAGTGCTGGACACTGCATTTATTTTTAATGGTAAATTATTCAAACAAGTAGAGGGCATGGCCATGGGTTCCCCTCTTGGCCCCACATTTGCTAATATCTTTATGTGCTCCCTGGAGGAGCGCATGCTTGATAATTGCCCATTAAGGTTCTACCCCCTTTTTTATTCCAGGTTTGTTGACGATACGTTCGGCCTCTTTAAAAGTGAATACGAAGCTGACCTCTTCGTCGAATATGCCAATACTATACACTCGAGCATAACGTTTACTATCGAGAAAGAGGCGAACGACCGTCTACCATTCCTGGACGTTCTAGTTTTTAGAGAACACGACAGTTTTAATACCACGGTTTTTAGAAAGAAGACTTTTACTGGACTTGGTACCAACTTTTATAGCTCTTGCTTCGATAATTTTAAATCCAACTCTGTTTCTACCCTTCTCCACAGGGCACTCGTCCTTACGTCGAACTGGAGCCTTTTTCATAAGGAAATTTCTTTTTTAATTGACTTTTTTAATAATAACTGTTTCCCTGCAAAGCTGGTGTATAGGAAATTACATAAATTACTTAACAAACATTTCATTACAAAACCAGCAGTTTTAACCGTCCAAAAAATGAAATTTTACGCAAGCTTTCCATTTACTCATGACCCCAAGTTCCACAAAAAGTTCACTCAGATTATTCAGGATCATTTGTATGCCATTGATGTCACTTTAATCCCTAAGAACCCTTTCACCATTGGGTCACTCTTTAAAACCAAAGATCGGTTATCACCTTATATGTCATCTGGTGTCATTTATAAATATACTTGCCCTGAATGTCAAACAGGGACCTATGTGGGATCCACCAGTAGACTCCTTAGGGTGCGAATCGATTCTCATCGTGGCGTAAGCTTCCGTACAGGTAGCAGAATTTCAAACCCAGAACATTCCAACATCAGAAATCACTCAAAAATTTGTAAAACACACATTGATAATAAAGACTTCCACATTTTAGGCCATACCACCAACCCTCAAGAACTTGTTATCCTGGAATCACTTTTCATCAAACAACTTGTTCCGTCGTTAAACACTCACACGTCCTCCTCTCCTCTATATTTATCCTGACTTGTGTTCTTTCTATTTATGTTTATGTTTAGTTTAAAGCTGTCACTCCTCTAGGTCGGTCCTTAATCTTTTGTTCTGTAACCCCTTTCACAGATGGTTTTCAATTTTAGTTTACTGTATATTCAGTTACCTTCATTTTAATGTAATGATTTTTAAAACTTTTGTTCTCTAATTTTAACGTTTGTGTACATTTGTGAAAAATTTTGTATGAATAACTTTTAGCCTTTATTTCTAGCTTTTATGATTTTACAAAGAATTTTATTTTCATATTTTAACAGCCCTGATGATGTAATTAATCCGATAATTACGAAACGTTGGAATAAAGTCAGCTTGTATATCTGTGTGTCCTCTGCCCTTCATTGATGATTTTAAGTATGGATTGACTCCTGACTCCTCACACTAATCTATATATATATATATATATATATATATATATATATATATATATATATATATATATATATATATATATATATATATATATATATATATATATATATATATATATATATATATATATATATATATATATATATATATATATATATATATATATATACGTTTAAGGTAACACTAAGCTAATATTATTGTATTGTGAATGTTTATTTCACCACATATTTATAGTTTTACTTCTCCCGTCATAAATTCTCTTTGTACCCAAAGCTCATTTCCCAAATGGTTAGGCTTTTAATCCTTAGAATTGGCCTGGATAAGGAGGATTTCCGGACCCATCGGACGATGCATAAAAATTTTGGTTGTATATGACCTCAGCAAATCTCTCTAGACTCATTCTGAAGGGCATTTGTACGCATGAGCAAATCACATTTCCCTCTCCTGAGCCCAAATCCGACGAAGGGGAATTGTCTCAGATTCTGAGGCTTCATGGAATCCCTGGTAGACGGA
>JANJGK010006148.1:5000-39623 GCA_039081455.1 Macrobrachium rosenbergii
TGACGTGGAAGGCATCACGCTTATTTTGTATATAGACGAAATCAGGATCTACTCAGTGACACAGAATATTCTGGAATCGTATTTAGGGGGACATTTCTGACGTGTGTTTAAAATACAAAAGATATGCAGTTAAAATTTAAATCAAAATTTTTCTTTTTTATTATTTTCTGCCTCAGAGCCACTAAGCATTCATGCGTGTTAATTTTTTTTTGGGGGGGGGGTTTTAAACGAACGCTGCATTTTCATTCAGGAAGCCGGTTATGTTTCGGTTTGCGTATTTCACATTAGTGATTCTTTTTATGATATTCCATTTACAGGAGTCTTATCCATTTCCTTTTCGAAATGAACTTTTTTACAATTACCCTCAGAAGAAAACTTATTTAATTCTCATAGCAATTTAGATACAATATTTTCATTTCACAAAAATTATCATGCACAAATGCATGCAAGTTGTTATTACTTTTGTGACTGATATATAACACACAAATCTTAATGCTTTTATATTATAATATTTTGTAGTAGAAATGTTTAAGTTGTACAAAACTTTCCAAATATTTCCAAGATTTTCGTACTTATATCTGTGGTAATATTTACTTATTTTTAAACTAGGCTTCATTTTCACAATACATTTTTCAGCCATTCGGTCAAGTGTGCAGTTACATGCCATTACTAGCCTTTCCTTCTGTGTCTGTGGCCACTCATTTCTCTTTCATTCTCTTCTCATAAGGTCCGTGAGGTTCTCGCAGCTTTGAAAATTAGCAGACTATCTGGTCTCTTTGAAACATGATCTAGTGCAGCTAATCCTCAAGAAGAATGGCTAATCACATCCTCCCAAATATGGCCCTATTTCCCTGACTTCTATTATAGCTATAGTTTTTGAAGCTTTTATTAAATATCATATCAAATTCAAATACTTTTAGTTGGATCCGCAGCCCGGATATTGTGAGGTCAATCTGTTACTGATATCTTTTTACACTAATACAATAATGTTTGGTCAATTTTTCAGGTAAATTTGGCCCCAGCCATCACAACTCTGAGGCATTTAAAAAAGTCTAACATTTCTCTTCCCTTTGTACAGATACAACATATGTATTGTTGACAACTCAACATCTATTTCCTTCTCTATCCCCAGTAACATTCATGAGTGTTCTGTTCTTGTATTTATGCTTTCCACCATCTTTACCTATGACCTTTTCCAGTTTTCCTCTTCTTCCATCCTTTCTTGCTGATGGTTCAAAGCTATGAAATTCTTTCGATTCACCTCTCAGCTCTCTGCTGGTGGTTTCATCCAGTCCCAAATTTTTCTTTTATTTATTATCTCTCATCTAGTGAGTTTCCTTATGTAGAAAAGAAGTACCTAAATCAAATACAGAGCCTCCAGGACGGAAATTTTTGCTCATGTTGTTTCTAACTTTCTAAGAGAGATCACTTTTTCAAAGTGCTACATCTGCCAATTAAGAATTTTCTCCTTTCCTCTCGTGGTGCACTTTAGGCATTACTTAAGGGTCTTTGCAGCGTCCCTTCGGCCCCTAGCTGCAACTTCTTTCATTCCTTTTGCTGTCTCTCCATTCTTATTCTCTTTCTTCGATCTGACTTTCCGTCCTCTTTAACAATTGTTTCATAGTGGAACTGTGAGGTTTTCCTTCTGTTACACCTTTCAGACCTTCTTACTGTCAATTTCCCTTTCAGTGCTGAATGACCTCATAGGTCCCAACACTTGGACTTTGGCCTAAATTCTGTATTATATTCTCTTCTATTCTTTTCTCATTTCAGTTATTAGGTTTAGTTGAACGTATACATCCATGTTTTGAGAATTACTCTCATATTTGGGTCTATGTCGTCTTCCATTTCCTTCCTCGAAAAGATTGAGTTTGAGGCAACTTGTTCGGTGATCCTTCTCTCACCTCTTCCTTCAATCTCCCTCCTCCCTCACGCAAGGTGACCCCCTTCTCCCTCCTTCAGGCACTGTTCTGTTAAGCTTAAGGTCAGAATTCCTCCTCCTCCTCCTCCTCTCCCTCCTCTTAGGCCGTCTCGTAATCCCTTTCAGGCCACAAATTCCCATATTTAGTCTCTGGAAAATAAAAACTCTGTATTAGACTGATCATTCATTCTTTCTAATACCAACTTTAGACCAACTTTTTTTTAACATTTCATCTTTTGAGATGCAGATCTATTACTTCTTCTGTAGCAGAGACTCAACTTTCATCCCCCATCTTCTCTTTTGCCTCTAGTGAGCTACAAAAGGGCACTTGGTTGCCAGTCCCAGTGATATTTACTCTTGCGATTTCTTATATTCAATTTTCTACATGTTTGTAACAATTCATTCTTATTGGAATTAAGTAATTCCTTGGTGTTTTGGCGGCAGCGGCGTGATGGGTTTGTGTTCCACTTACAATCCTAACATATTGTGAAAGGATTTATCCCCCGCTATTCCTATTTCTTGTATTAATATCACTGATATTTATATCATAACTACACTGCTTGCGAATTGTCTAAATACCGAAGTAATACCTTTACTTTTATGGACTATATTTAAACTAGTTATCTTTTACGTGATTTATGAAATGGTTTTCATTTTGTTGTCACGAGTATCTTTACTATCGCGATTTCTTCTATTGTATTTAGCCGGAGTGTTTCTAGTTTTCTCCTCATTTGGTTGTGATGCGTTTTGAGAGTGTGGGTGTTTGTGACGTCATTTTTCTAAAATACTTTCGATAAATGCTGTATTATATTTATCAATCTCTCTCTCTCTCTCTCTCTCTCTCTCTCTCTCTCTCTCTCTCTCTCTCTCTCTCTCTCTCTCTCTCTCTTCATTGATACAGTTTTACATTATTTTTTTTTCTTTATGGATATAGTAATTTCCTTTTAATATTTGTATTTGATATAGTTACTTGTTTTCCACATAGGTAAATTCACAGATGAGACTCAATAAATGAGAGCTGAGAGGTGAAACGAAAGAATTCTTTAGCGTTGAATCATCAGTAAAAGCAAGGATGCAAGAAGAGGAGGACAGGAATTAGGCTTCAGTCAGTTTTTGATTATAAAAATATTGATCGTTTTTAATATTTCTGTAGAAGAAAACTATTGTGCCGGCTTTGTCTGTCCGTCCGCACTTTATTATTCTGCCCGAACTTTTCTGTCCGCACTCTTTTCTGTCAGCAATTTTTCTGTCCGCGCTCAGTTCTTAAAAACTACTGAGGCTAGAAGACAAATTGCTATGTTGATTAACATACACCCTCCAGTCATCAAACACAACAAATTGCAACCCTCTAGCCTCAGTAGTTTTTATTTTATTTAAGGTTAAAGTTAGCCATAATCGTGCGTCTGGCAACGATATAGGACGGGCTAACACTGGGCGGTGGTTAAAGTTTCATGGGCCGCGGCTCATACAGCATTATACCGAGACCACCGAAAGATAGATATATTTTCCGTGTCCTTGATTATACGATGTACAGAAAACTCGACTGTGTCGAAGAAATTCCGGCGCATTTTTTACTTGTATTTTCCTAACTCCTATGAAGCAGTTTTAGAAAACTCTGGCCTGCTTGTGTGCATAACTGCCGAAAATTCGTAATTACCCAAACATGGAGAAGGAGAATAAACAAGTAAGCAAGTGAAAAATGCGCCGAAGTTTCTTCGGCGCAATCGAGTTATCTGTACAGCCGCTACAGTATATAATCAAGGCCACCGAAAATTAATCTATCTTTCGGTGGTCTCGGCATAATGCTGTGTGAGCCGCTGTCCATGAAACTTTAGCCATGGCATGTGGTGGCCTATCCTATATCGTTGCCAGAAGCACTATTATGTCTAACTTTAACCTTAAATAAAATGAAACTACTGAGGCTAGAGGGCAGCCCTCTATCCTAAGTAGTTTTTAAGATCTGAGGGCGGGCTGGAAAGGGCGGACACAATAAAATGCGGACGGACAATACTTTTCTTTTACAGAAAACTAAAAATGCGTCGAAGTTTCTTCGGCGCAATCGAGTTTTCTGTACAGTGTATAATTCTGTATGAAACTTTCAGCCACGGCCCTGTGGTGGCCTGTATTGTTGGTACCTATAACGTTACTAGACGAACGATTATGGCTGACTTTAATCCTAAATAAATTAATACTACTGAGGCTAGAGGGCTGAGATTTGTTATGTTTGATGATTGGAGGGTGAATGATCAACATACCAATTTGCAGCCCTCTAGCATTGGTGGTTTTTAAGATCTGAGGGTGGACAGAAAGAGTGAGGACGGCCAGACAAAGCCGGCACAATAGTTTTCTGTTATAGAAGACTATAAACAATCTATACTTCACCGCATGTCTTTTGCATTCCAGTATTCGATCTTCCCAAGAACCCCAGATGTTCCGCACGAAATTCAAGAGCTAAGGTAAGTGTCGAATGTTGTTAAGAAAATGATCTTCTGTCATCTGTCTCTGATTCATTGGGGAAAGAATTCATCGGAAAAAAGAAATTCTTTTTTTTTAATTAACCTTTAGTAACAACTTGCTAAGATAGACATCTAGTTCTTCATAACCCTTTCCTTCTACCATAAAAAAATGACAGATTCATCAATATTATCAACTGGCCGCATTTATATGACGCGCCCTTTTATTAATCCCTGACACTCCCCCCCCCCCCCCATTTACAAACACACATCTACACCATAAACAAGTGTCTTTAAATGAGAAATGTTTAATTTAGTCATAAATAAATAGTCAGGTAACATAAGCCACAAACCCTCGTTCCCTGAACAGAACAAGCATTTCAGAACCAGTGTCGTCTTATTAGGAATATTGTTAACCAGGAAAGCATTGGATGTCAAAGCTAATAGCATGGCTCTGCCTCAGTTAAAAAGAAAAAGAAAAGAAAGGGTAAGGGTTGCAAGTAGAGTGGAAATTCATTGACAATATTTTGAAATATCTAGTTGTGATACATCTCTAATTTTTCGGGGTTATTGTTGCCGAGAAGGGTAATGGACAAGAATTAAAATAAACGGTTTGAAGTACTATAAAATAAAATAAAGTAAAGGCTAAAGACGAAAAAAAGTGTAAGAAAAAAAAAGGGGAAGGGGTGGGCGGAATTAAAGCTCTGCATCCCACCGTTCTCGCGCGAATAGTGCAGTGTGCCCGCAACTGTGTTTGTGGAACGAGCTCTTAGGAACCAAGAACCAGGAGGTCCTGGTCGTTTCGGCCGTAAGTCACTTTAGGCCGTAACATCCAAAACAATGTAAGACGTTATGTTTATGGTATTTACCGTTATGTTTATGGTATTTACCATTATTATTTCATGTTTTACGTACATCCCCAAGGAGCTGGTACTAAACACGGCACCCATATTGCAAGTAAACGTGCTTACGGCCGAAACGACCCGAATGCGAACCAGGGACCTATGAAAGGCAGGCAGGCGAGACAGGGGGTCAACAAGAAAGCGTTTCTGTTTAGGAGGGTCATTCAAAATATTCCTTCCGGAAGTATTGTGTCTGTGTAACATTTTGGTAGATCTGTTTATCCAGCTGTAACAGACAATCCAACCGCATGCTCTTTTGTCTCGGCTTTTAATTTTATATTGTTAATCACGGATAGATTTTAGACGCCTATGCTTATTAGAATGTTGTCATTTTAGTTTAATTGTCTGGATTTCTGGGACCATAATAACATCTCATTAATCTCTGTTAGTCTGAATTTTGTAAAATGTAAATCCCAGCTTGGATACTTTATTTAATTACCTCTGGTCATTGTAGGTCACCAATATCGGTCTCGATAATTATGCTCAGCCTCATTGCCCGATATCGGTTCCACTGACAGTCAAATATAGGAGAAGACAGCATTTTTTTTTTTTTTTTTTAGACAAAAGACCTTTCTGGAAGCCACTTAATACTAGCAGCATCAGGAGCAGCTGCATCTGCTCAGGCGTTTTTCATCTTTGCGAAACGCTGAAGTTGCTAAAAATTCAACGTCAGTTATATATTGCTTCTGTTGCCTACTGTTGGGTTGTTCAACAGAGAGGCTACGGGAGTTTCCAGTAACTCAGGTAACACAGCAGAGAAATTGATTGTACACCCTTTTGGGAAAAGAGATGAACAATTAAGATGAATTTTGGCAAGGTAGTGAAGAAGACTTAACGATCGCCGTCATGGATACCATCTCAAGGATTATTAGAAATTGTGATTTTGAAATAAAATAGTGATATATGAAATTCGACAAAATAAATTATTATTGATTTTCTATCACCATCACATACTGGTGCAATAATTAAGTTCCCTCCTGAGTTTAATCACGAAGGATTAAAAGGTAAGACAAACCTGTACTTATCACCTACCCATGGGAATTGGTGGCCACACGTCCAATTACAGGTATTTCAGAGCAAAGACGGCTGTGTGAGGAAGCCGGACTCTCAAATTCTGGCGAGTCCTCTGGCTCAGGTCCTTGGTGTCATTCTGAGCTCTGGACCACTTCCCAGGCTTCGAGCAATGAGGATTTGAGACACACGAAAAAACTGTAAATTACTGGCCATTACTCTTAGACAGAGCATTCGATATAAAAGATATAAGGCAAACACTGAAAATCGGTGTTATCATATATGTGGAAAAAAGATTTCCGATAAAACTCAGTGTCATTTCAAGCGAGTAAGTGCGTCATTTCTTTGTTTTATTTGGAAGTAAAAAAAAAAAATAACATAAACTACAATAATTGGCTTATGCATGGCTCGGAATATAAATTTTCAATGAAAAAATCCTGTACATAAAGCAATTTGTAAGAATAATGCGTGCTTGAATTTCGGTAGTTTTTAGTGCCTTGAGCTCTTTACCTCACACATTATTTAGCGTAAATTTTTTTAGGAGGATTATTTACTCCTCTGTGTTGAGAAGTAAATTTTATACAGTTAACAAGGTTATAAGATATTTGAAAATATATTATTTAGAAGTGAATACTTATGGCAAAAACTTTGTAAATGTCAATTTTTTCAGGTTTTTCAATAAGCCTTTGTACAATATTGGTTTAAAAACAAGGTATACATTTATTGTCCTCTGCTCTGGGACAAATATTTTCTCTTGATCGTTTATATCCCTGTCCCTGCAGACATTGAACGAGGCAAAACTAAAATCGTTCACTGATTTTGAACCCCATGAAAAATGACACCTCTTTCCTTTAGTTGTTGGAGGAGATACACCGGGTGGGTCCAAACAAAAATCCTGGTATAGTGTTTTCCAGTGATTGATATGCGACAGAATAACTTACTTTATGTAGTTTGTATTTTTTTTCTCGTCAGTTAGTGGAATAGTAACCGAAATTCAGCACCCAAACGCCCATTTCTCACTTCATTCATTTCCTATTTCTTAATTATTGTGCTTCACCATTATGATCGTTTATCTTCGCTTAGGTGAGTTCAGCTTTTTCTTCCTTCCAGAACATTCTCCTATCTGTTCTTTCCTTCCTTCTCCGCTTTGGCTGCGGACAAGAACCGTAATGTTATTGCCCATTCTTTTACCTCTATTAAACTTCTTTGTTTTCCCAAAAGGAAGAGGTCCTCGAAGGAGTTACCCTTTCTGTTTTCGGTAAGTGTTTTTACAGCGGTTGCTAACCCGAAGCTACTCTGTACCCCGAGAATGAAAAGCTGAGGTCAGCAGAGGCTAATCTTGATTTTCCTAAATCTCCCATCTGGTCTGGATACCTAAACCTTACTCCTCACTAGATCATGAGCTCCATTATGTAATACAGAGGACGACGGAACGGAAACCGAATGCCCACGTCCGAGAAAAGTAAGAAAATAATACGATGAGGAAAATTGGAATTCACTTAAAATAATTGATAAAGTAACCCATTAAAGGTTTCAAGTGAATTCTACAGTTTTATCAAAGTTCTTCAGATCATCTGTTCTTTCAGTTTCTCGATCCCCTAACTTTCGAGCTGTTCATATATATATATATATATATATATATATATATATATATATATATATATATATATATATATATATATATATATATATATATATATATATATATATATATATATATATATATATATATATATATATATATATATTAATCATAGGTCTGTTGCGAATGTTTATGCACAGTCTTGCTTTGTTAGTGTTTTTTGATAAGTTAAAAAGAATTATCAAAAAAACACTAACAAACCTATGATATCCTGGCCAACCCAGCGCTGCCTGGAAAAACTCTGAATCACAGCTGATAAACTCTCTCTCTCTCTCTCTCTCTCTCTCTCTCTCTCTCTTTCCTCCCAATACCCCTCTACTCTCTCTCTCTCTCTCTCTCTCTCTCTCTCTCTCTCTCTCTCTCACTTCCTCTCCCTTTCCTGTTAAGACAGCTGTTTCAATTACATTGCCCGGCATTTTTGACATTTTAAGTTTCATTCCTTCTCGGCCCCCTAACCCCTTCCTATCAGTGCTGAACTTGAACTTAAAAGGCATCGGGAGTGTCACTGTTCATCTCAGCGATCTCAACAGCTATGGATTAGACACAAATATCTGTTGTTTTCAGTTATTTTTACATGTCACCACCTTTCCTCCCCTTCTCACCCACTTCCTGTCTGGGGTGAATTTGGACTTAAAGGCATCGGGAGTATCACTATTTATCTCAGCGACCTCGAAAACTATGGATTGGACACTAATATCTGTTGCTCTTGGTTATTTATACCCGTCACCTCGTCTCGCCCCCACCCCCTTTGGTGCCAGTGATGTACTATGTACATTTGTGTCTGCATTGCTAATGCCTTCGAATTTCACTCATAAGATCGAAGTTCGGTCATGTGGTGAGTCAGAAATTTATTTCTGTGAAACACGTTTCCTTGTATTCATTTCCATCATATCTCACATTGAAATGGGTAAGTCGAATGAAGTGTTAGCAATTCGAGTGCTGATGGGTAGGGGAGTTGGGTGAAATTCTCTGGTATGTTGGGCAGCAGTCGCCTGCTCAGGAAAAACCTCATGTAGATAGTACTTAGGTTCCAACTCCTGTTATGACCCTTGCATCCGAATTGCTAATGCCATGGACTCTCACTCGATAGATAGCTAGATAGATAAATAGATAGATAGACAGACAGATACATATATACACAGATAGATAGATAGATAGATAATTATATCAGAAAATGGAAGATAAGCGAATGAACAAAGAGAAATTAATTATAATTCTTTCTGCACTAGTCCTGATAAAAAAAAAAGTAGAAGTCATTCGAGTTTTCTCGAAGTTTATGAAACGATTATGGATTTACTCCTCTGGAAAAACCCATTAGACTTCTCAAAAATGGCAAAACATTATCAGATATGATGTGCTTTTTTTTCTAATCTGCCACAAAGGCTTCTTGAATCATTTTGAGGATGTCAAGTGCTATTAATATGCTCAAGTTTCTAGTCGTTATTGAATGTCCTGTTGATATATTTTATTTTCCTGTATTTGTTCCTTACTTTTCATGTATGGGATATGAATGTTTATTGGTTTATGAATTCTGTTTTCATTTTTTCATATTTAAAACCTTACTCAGTTTGGTAACGCCTTCATTTGTTTATTCCTTTCAGTGCATAAATGTTTGAAACAACAGTATTGATAAAAACAAATAAACCCATAATGACAGAGAATGGGCTCCCCAGAGGACATCTCCAGAAGTCGCTGCACGTCAACACAAACACGATGACCAGCATGCTTATAGTGACGATTTGGTTCTGCTCTGAATCATTTCCGAGCAGAACCACGTAGAGGATGAGGTGGGAAATATAGGTCTTATGAAAATATTTTATGAATAACATCTAAATTTATGTCAGAAATATAAATTGTCTACAACACAAATATGCAATCATAACTAATATAACACATCAGAAACAGTAATAACAAATATATTTTTCACCTCTTTCTTTGTACGTTGTTTTCTTAAATATTAAAGACCATTTGCTTTGAGGTCTCACTTCATTCAAATAATTAGAGACATTAGATGCTAAAAAGACATTTGGCAACTACAGAAAAAATCCTTCACATAAACATAAACTTTGCTTATTATTTGCAATAACCTTTATGCAGATATGTGCATAAGATAGTATAAAGCATAGATATTAACTATGCTCACTGTTAGTTCTTTAAATTCCAAAAGAAAACTATATTCATTTTTCATAGAAAATAAAACAAACTGTTAAGGAAAAGTTCGTAAGAAATAATACGAAAGAAAACATTTATAAAACTAGAGAAATGTCCACTACAATAATGAACAGAGATTTTCTTTTAACCGCGAATCTTGTTCTAAATTCATGGTCATATTTTTCTTTTTAGTTGCTCATTCCCGTATTCCTTTTCAGAGGAGGTCCAAAGTAAAGTTGCCTTATGTGATCCTGATGGAAGGCCTTTCTTTTTATTGTCTTTACAAATAACGCGAATTGCCTCCAAAAATGACATACGTGAAATGACAAGATTCTCGAGAAGTTCTTTGTGCGATGTAATACCTGCAGACACACACATATCGTCAGACTGTCCAGTTTAGTTTTATTATTTTACACAAGCAACAGACAGCAGAGAGAGAGAGAGAGAGAGAGAGAGAGAGAGAGAGAGAGAGAGAGAGAGAGAGAGAAGAGAGAGAGAGAGAACGGGATCACCCAGCAGAATAGGATTGTCCTGGCTGATTCCCAAAACGGTCGCCTAATTACGAGATACATAATGTATTTTAAAGAATGCGTCCATAGAGACCTTCGTTTGTAAATTGAATGCCTTTACAACCTCGACATTAGAGACGGCTGGGAAAGGCACTGAAATACCCAACCATGGTGAAGCTCCACCAGTCATGTTATTATTGACAGCGAATAAATGACTGAGGATTATAAAGAATTAACAAAGGTTAATGTATTTTGATGACATGACATTTTCACTAAAACTTAGCCTTGGGGCTATGGTGCAACAGGCAGATGGTCGCAGTGAGAGCCAGCAGCCCCTGAGGTAAGCTCGGAATTAGACATTATTAAAGGGGAGGAGAAAGCAAAACAATTTAGGCACCAAGCGTCTACCTGTTCACCCCAGGTCTGAGTAAGTGCGTGCAGGAACATATGCTTACCCCCTTTATGCTAACAGTATCGGGAAAAATAAACAAAAGGCACTCATATTTCATGCATCAAATATTCTCTTATTTACCCCAGGCAATAGTGAGTGAGAATAAGAACCGTTGCCAAGCTGTAACAAATCTTTTAACACTGTCGGTATGTATGCATACCAGCCTATGCTAGTACCATATGCACGAATGGACCATGATCTGGAAATAACTTCCTCTCTTTGTGAGAGAAAAAGCCAAATTATTCCGACACTTTTATGCTTAGGATTTACCCAGCTACAGAGTGACGGCGTTCATGAATTTTATTATAACATGCTGCATTCTGGTAATATATTGACATATGAGGAAAGAATAACAAAAGGTAAAGAAGAAATATTAATTTTAATTTACACCGCAATTCTTTTAAGATAAATAATGGAAAGTAATCTTAACTGAATATGAATTATGGAATTATTTTTAGTAGTCAAATCTTTCGTTTTACTCCTAACTTTATTGTACTACTTCAGTGGTTAAAGTTTATTTTTAGTTATGGCAAATTTAACATCGTCTTTCCTTTAGTCGCCTTAAATATAAATTTTGAGAACGCAACCTATAGATATATTGAAGAAGGTAGAAAGCCCTTGATCAAAAAAATATATATTTTTCTGAGTTTTGTCCTCTAAGCAGATATGTTTAATTCATCGCTGTCAAAGCATTTATTGCTTGCAATATTTTATCCTTATGTGTATACCTGCCACATTGAAAACACGTATAAGTAAATCATTGTAAGTAAATCTCCTCATGAGACTTGAATATAGGAGTATACAATTACCTGAGGGAAATCAAGGTTGGAAATCTGATCGACTCACAGCTTAATCAAAGATTGTGTAGATATGTTTATGCAAAGGCAAATGAACATCATGAAACTAAAAGACTGCAGGAAAGTTAAATCAACCAAACAACAAATTTTGTTACGAGACAAATTTTGCGAAGATTATTTGAAAATAAATAACCGAAGCATCTGTCACCAAATATCAGTATGACATTTTGAAATGGCGAAATACTCGTACACCAAACAACATTTGCGCTGATGCTGGAAACAGGAACATTTCATGACTGATGACTGGTTATGACCAAAGATTCCTGGTGCATTATTCGCATGGATCAATCATCGTGATGCCTCGCTGGAATTAACGACTTTGCGGGTAACGACTCATACATGCATACATGACATAATCCGCGGAATTTTTTTGCGCAAAGGACTCATCCTTGATAAAGCAGTTTAAAGGATAAGAACGGCGGCAATTGAAGTAATTGTTTACTGGTTTATCACTGAAAAAACGCAGAACTTCAGTATCCAATTATATTTGACTTTGTTGGGATTTTAGTTTCAAAGGATCGGAATTAAACAGCAAAGTGCTTTATGATGACACCAATGAGCTATGAACATGGGACTAACAGACACCATATTCAGTACATTAAACGGTACTGGTTTTCCACATTGGGAAAGTGTTTTAATTTCGAGAGCTATCAAAACTTTATTATGATATTAGATAGATAAGAGCAGTTAATGTCAACTTCTCATAAAAGTAATTATCCTAAACCTGACCACTGAATGTGAAGAAAAACATCTAACAACATTACAACGTTCAGGTAATTTCCAAGCACAGAATTTTTTTACAGTTCTCTTTATTAGCTTTTAATGTAGCAAAGGAAAGAGAGAAGGAAAGATAAATACCAATAAAATAATAAAAATTAAGAAAATAAAAAAGGTACACTTGGGTTTCAAATGAAAATGAAAAGAAAGGAGACGCAATTCTTCAGGACGGATGAGGGGAACAAAAATTGTGGTTCACTTCGAAGTAAAAAAGTGTTTTGATTAAAAAGAGAAATATATTCGGAGATACAGTTTTACAGAAAAATCACATATTTTATCGAAGCCATCCAAGGCATGAAACATTGAGCACTTTCGTGTGGCATCTCTCTCTCTCTCTCTCTCTCTCTCTCTCTCTCTCTCTCTCTCTCTCTCTCTCTCTTTCACCTACATTTCCCAGCTCCCTTGAGTCTCTTTCTGCTCGCAAAGGCGAAAAGCCTTCAAAAAGATCACGGAAATCCGGAGACAAACCTTTTGGGAGATGGACTTAATATCTTTGCTCGTTATACAATGTTGATATAAACGTCAATTAGTAAATGTGTTATTTGAATTATGTTAATTTTTATTGGTATATTGCTGACAGAGAGAGAGAGAGAGAGAGAGAGAGAGAGAGAGAGAGAGAGAGAGAGAGAGAGAGAGAGAGAGAGAGAGAGCGAAAGAGAGAGAGAGAGAGAGAGAGAGAGAGGCAAAATTGATTTCCAATGATGTATATATATATTTATATATATAATTATATATATATATATATATATATATATATATATATATATATATATATATATATATATATATATATATATATATATATATATATATATGAATGTCTTTTACTTTAATACCACAGTATATATATATATATATATATATATATATATATATATATATATATATATATATATATATATATATATATATATATATATATATATATATATATATATATATATATATATATATATATATATATATATATATATATATATATATATATATATATATATATACACACACACAACTTTCTGTGGGCTTTATTATAGCAAATATCTAGTATATGTGAAGGGTAACATAAATCTGTTCCCATGGTTCTTATGTATTCGATTTCTTGATCCAAATACTGGGGACTGACAATGCGCAATGCTTGTAAAAACATAGAAGAAAAAATGGATATTTTGATATTAAGGTGGTGGCCTGAATAAAAATGGACATAAGTTGTTGGTTGGTTTCCTATAAATACTGACTTTGCATTGAAATGGTGCCTTAAGTATTAAAACATCTAAGAAAGGAAGGCAATTATCTTTTTCTAATTCTAAAGTAAATTTGATGGATGGTACCTGGTTATTCAAATTAGACAGTAAATCAATTATATCAATACCAGCAGGCAAAACAGCTAAAATAACGTCAACATACCTATTATAAGTTTGAGAGTAGTGAGGATAAAGGGTTGCCCATTGCCATAACAAATATTTGTTGGTAGAAATCACCATTGAATATAAACTTAAAATCACAAATGTACAGCCTAGTGAGTGAAATAATATGACTTATAGGTATAGGTAATTAAGATGGATTAGTTCGTTAATAGGATATTCTAAAATAGAATCTATAGGGACTTTATTAAAAGAGAACAAACATCAAAACTAACAAATCTATCAGTGGGGGAAAAAGTGATGTTGTTTAATTTATCAACTAAATCTAGACAATTATGTACGTGAGAATCGGAGATAGCTCCGAGTGACGGGGACACGACCTTTTGAAAGTTTATATGATACTAGGCCAACAGTATTGATAATAGACTGCATAGAATTATTTTCTTTGTGCGTTTTTACTAACAGGTACAAGTGAGGTAATGAGGGAAATTTTACTGACAACTGACCTATTAGTTCTTTTTTATCTTTAAGGTTTTTTTTCACTGGGCTATTGAAATTTGTTGACTTAGTCAATGGGATTTGTTTTTTAGTTTTTTGTAAGTCGTATCATCATCCAGTAAGGCTTGCAATTATAGCTTTTTCTAGTCTTACCCCAAAGTTTATATATACATTGTTAGCACTGCGTCTCCTTAGTCAGGCTATAACTTAAAGACTGAAGTCGCGTCTGTATATACGGAATTTTGCATTCTCTTACTCTTCTCATGTCCGTCTGTCAAATACACACAATGTGAGTTGCTGTCAAGATAAAATCCAGACTTTTCTGAGTCTTTGTGTTTGTATTTGATAGTATCATCTTCCACCATGTACAAAATTAAAGTAAACTGGATCCGGCGTTAATTCATCCCCTTTTCTCGAAAAGCATTTTTTATTTTTGCACGTTCCTTCCTTCCTACCCAACACATGACCATTGATGAATCATAATTCTCTATGACTTGTAGTTGCTTAGATCTGGACCTTCCTGCAGCATTCAACAGCAAAAGTCAGCTTGGACGAGCGGATGAACGAACCTCGGGTGTCGAGACAAATGGAGCCGCTCTTCTCTCTCTCTCTCTCTCTCTCTCTCTCTCTCTCTCTCTCTCTCTCTCTCTCTCTCTCTCTCTCTCTAGAAGCTTTAAGCTTTGATGTATTTGAGTGAAAGTCTTGCTCTTCTGAGGCTGTGCTCACATCTCTTGAAAGGCTGACAATGACTCAGATATAAGTTCCTTTTTTTTCGCTTTTCATAAAAGATAATTTCATCTCCATGTTCTGAAATACTACTCAAGGATCATACATATACTTATTATTTGTGCGAGTGCAACAACGATCATCTGTGAGTAATGAATTCCATATCTAGATCTGCCAGCATCCAACTTGGGCCCATTATTTGTACCTTTGATGGTACCGCACACTATATATATATATATATATATATATATATATATATATATATATATATATATATATATATATATATATATATATATATATATATATATATATATATATATATATATATATATATATATATATATATATATGCATATGGACGTATTACTGAAATGAAGCTGAGAGGCGTTGAGTTGTTAGTTTTTCAGGAGATTTTTAAAGTCTTGTCTAATATCACCTCAAGCTGGTGTTATAATCGCCTAAGAAGCTCTGTGTAATAAGTTCGCAATTCAAGGAGGGAATGAGTCAGACTAGCATCAACATCGGCAGTGCTTCATTATCCCTCTTTTGATATTTGAGAGCGTTGGGGCGACAGAGAAGGTTTGTAACGATTAGTTTGTTGACGTGCTTTATCCAAGTGGGCTACAAACCATTCTATATCGAGAGACATCAATTAGGTATTATATTTTGTCTAAATTCTTTCGCGATATTGTCACTAAAAAGTTTCTTGTAAACACTGGTTTGAATTTCAGGGAAATTATGTGTATTTTTCATGTCTGAGACTAATCAACAGTATGAACATTAATCAAAACAAAATTTGCTTTATTCATCTTTCTCCCATCAATTTATCATGAAGTCTCTCATTAAAAAAAAAAAAATACACGAATAGCAAGTATATATGCTATTCTAAAGTTTGTTATTTAGAACCTACATATCCACAAGAGAAGAGCCATAAAGCCTCGTTTCGAGAACTTGTCTCAAAACCGGACTGAAAACATTCATCCGAGAACCACTGCAATCTTCCCAGGCGGAAGGGAAGGGAAACGAGAGCACGGAGGAGACGGTGCCTGTGAGGGAAGGTGTGGCGCGACGCTTTTGCGGGAAGGTTTTGCTCCTCCAGTGAAGTCATTTGTTTTGAGCTGTTCCGCCTCACTTGATGCATAGAGCAGAAGCCTAAAGAGTAAGACTTGTTTTTCCATAGGTCTGGGGAAGGTGGGCCATAGATAATCATATTTAGTTAGTAGTTGCTAAATTTCATCCTTTTTTTGTCATCAAATACTGATTTGCTGCATTCAAGTCTAAGAGTTTTTTTCATTGTTTTGGAAGTCACGTTACCATTATTATGTATTCAGACTCTTTAGTGAGTACTTATAGTCTCCTTATATCAATTAATATTGCCTTTAATGCTTAGCTTTATTTCTAGTTTCATACCCAGCCCCAGATGACTCAGCCGTGTTGAACCATTCTGCTCAATTTCCCATCGGCATTTTGGATCACCGAAAACGGCCTCGGTGAATATAATCATCCTAATCACCCGATATTCGTGTTATTGGCAATTTGCTTCCGCCTACAGCTGCGTTATTGCTATTTTAGACTAACTTTCAAAACGCCACTTCCTTTTCATTAAAGATAGAATGAATTGCATCTCATCCGCCAATTTCTATTCATGAAATACTAAATTTCACAAGAATATTCAACATTGGCCTCTGATGGTGTTTCTGCTGGTTGAGTTAATTCTCCAGTGGTGACTGAGCCCTAATTAGAGACGAGCAGTTTCCTATACTCGTAAGCAAAGAGCAATTCTTGTTATGGTTTGTTAGACTTTTTTTAATGCTGATTTTCTTGAAGCAAACAATACTTTCACACGTGTACTGTATATGTTTGTATGATCGAGAGAACGATGGTCATGGACAAACTCCAAGGTTAGTCTGTGCTGACGGCGAGGCTGTTACGCGGTCTGGTGGACATAATTATGCTCCCTGATGAGTTATTTGTTTATATGTCTCACCTTTGCTTTCACTTTTGCCTACTTTTCTCACCCACCAGAACCTCTAGTTTTGTTCTTCCTCATTCCAAAAAGCGTTTCTATGAAGAAATGCCTTGTACAGATGATTCCATTATTATTATTATTATTATTATTATTATTATTATTATTATTATTATTATTATTATTAGTAGTAGTAGTAGTAGTAGTAGTAGTAGTAGTAGTAGTAGTAGGTCTTTCTCCTCCAGATCGAGAACGGGATATGCTGTATATCAGTTGGACAATAGTATTCAGTGGTGAATTATGTTGATTTTATAAAAACGTTACTAGGAACTTTCGAACTCTGCCCTGGGCTCATCTTCAGTCTAGACTGAAGATGAACCCAGGGCAGGGTTCGAAAGCTCTTGTAACGTTTTTTTATAAGATCAACATAATTCACCACTAAATATTATTGTGGATCAGATATGCAAAATTATTATTATTATTATTATTATTATTATTATTATTATTATTATTATTATTATTCTTTAGAGTAGTAGAATCGTTGTAGTAAAGTTGTTACATTATCAAAATTAAGATTTTTTCACAAGAAATTCTTCGTCTTATACAATATCTCCTGTAATCTTGGACCTGATATTTTTAGGGGAAACAGATAATTCACTTGAAAAAAGTTCAAGGATTTATACACTTCATGTTTTGACAAGGAATAATTGTCTCCGGCTCTGAATTTATGATGAATTGCATGAGGAACCCTAATTATCTCAAGACACGCTGCTGTAATAATAATATAATGAATAAAGAAAAAGGTTCTCTCTCTCTCTCTCTCTCTCTCTCTCTCTCTCTCTCTCTCTCTCTCTCTCTCTCTCTCTCTCTCTTTCTCTCTCCTTAGACTTATTAATGTGTCTTATAGCCATTTGTATTTTCACCTACTGGTATTGTTTTCCATTTCTGCTGGAGAGTTTACAGACATGAAGTAAAACTACAAATATTAACTTATCGAAGGAAAAATTAATGATTTGACTTCCGACTGATATATAACGGTGTAATGGCCCTCAAGACAAATAATTCTATAGTTTTCTGAGATGGGCTGAAAGCAGCAGAAGGGAAATCGTGCGTCTTCTCAGCCCTTGCACAGAGGAAACGAATCGAAAGCATCAAAACGAATGATGATTTTTTTTTTTTATTCCTGCCAGGGGAGTGGCCGAGGACAGTGGTTCCGATTGTTGGGAAAGCGGAACTGTGATAGTGAGACTGTGATTAATCAGCTGCTTGTGAATAAAAAAATAAAAAAATAAAAAAACTAAAGATATGACAAAAATTGGCAGGTAGGCTTGGAGGTCTTCTTATTCATTTAATGGCCTTTAAGGTAGAAATAGATAGTTGCTTTAAAAACATGAGTGATATTATCTGTGAACTCTATTATCTACGAGCGAATCTGAAGTGAAGCAAAGACAAACTGCAAAGAGAACTCAGGTTAAGGACAAAATGTCAAAGGAACAACAGAAGTAAGGCCGCCAAAGGCTTCATACATTCAGAAGCCGAGATGTGGATGCGGAGATAAGTGATAAGAAGCAGAGGGAATGAGATTCTGATCCCGAAAGCTCAGGCGAGGCTTAAAGAGGGAAGGACGAGAGTACAGGAGGACAGGTAAGGAATGATGGGGGAAGGTTTGAAGGATTATCAAGGAGAGGATGATGACTGACTAGAAATGGAGGAAAAATAGAAGTCAAAAGAAAACAAAGAGAACATTTTTGCAAAATATTAAGTGAAAATTCAAGGGGATTGCGGATAGAGGACGTGGGTTTAATGTGTTTTCAAAAAATAAAGAAAAAGCAGGCACAGCTATGCCCAGAACTGATGCCACATGGCTGCATAAGATTTCGTTAAAAATTCACTAACTGGCAACCTATATGTTCCATATTTATCTATCGTTTCAAAGGGAAAACACGATTATTGCATGCAATTAGGCCGTAATATGTTTCATAAGAGTTAAATCTGTCATATATTTCAGAACTGTAAGAAAATATCACGTGTAACCAAATTTCGGAAAAATAGTTACAAAACATTTTCAAAACTTTCGTTCACTCATCGCCGATGCATTTGACAAAAACAACAAACCTCCGTTCAAATGTTAAATAAAGAACCCAAAAAAATTGTCATACCATTAATATTGCTTCTAATGCAACTATAAAATTTGAAATAGTTCTATTTGACTGTTTTTACGCCTCAACGCTGAAAAAATGTAAATAAGTGAACACAAAAGTAAAATGCATCCACTGATATCAACGGGTGAGCAGAGCGTGTGTGACACAACCAATAGAGTTTGATGTTTATGTACAGCCAGTGCCAGAGCCATACCCTGCATCAGGGTCAGAGCCCAAGCAAGAGCACTCTTTAGATCTCCCTGTTAGAGATTCCAATCCTGCCCCCCCTCTCAACCACTGGCATGGCCACGGAACCAGAGACCGGAGAGAGCTAGCATCTCTGTCAGCCGCAGAGTCTCGCCTTCCAGGTATCCCCGTCAGCCACAAAAGCATTCCTCTCCCCTCCTACAGAGGGAGAGCCTTCTAGTCCAGGTATAAGTCCGCCCTCATCCTCCTCACCAGCCAAGTCCTCAGAAGACAAGACCCTAATGGTCGAGTCCCTACATGAAACTATGCTCCAGCTTGTCACCAAGTGCAGCAGATCCAGATGAGTCTGGCAAACGTCGATAAAGAAACAAGGCATCGTTGGAGGGTGACAGTGCCACAGTCTGCCTTACCAGATTGCATTGTAAAAAGCACCGCAGCTGCCCCAGTTGTCGCAGCAGCAGAGGCAGCAGCTAGCCTAGATTCTCCAGTGCCAGCCTCAGCAACATCACAGACCTTCACAGGCCCCTGTTTAATGGGTGACACGTCCCCAGGACCAGGGTTGGACTCGACCCAAGATGTCTTACAGCCTCCTTAAGAGGCCTTCCTCCCAGGTTACAACTAGGAAGCCCCAGCACAAGTATCAGAAGACAGGTGCTTAAAGAGCAAATGAACTCTCTCAGCGTTATGCCCTAACACAGTACCTACAATCCTGGAGCGTTTTCCAGAGGGGTGCCCAGGGTTGTATGGAAAAATTTTTGGAATGAGCTACGACTATTCTCCAGCACACAACTGAAGAAATGTCCTAGCTCCTTTGGTACCTTCCTCTTTTGTGATATTTTACTGTGTTTTACTGCTCATTCAATTTTTGTATTTGTGCTTGCATCCAAGTGACATCATTCCATCTTGTAACCCTTTTAATTTCATGTTGCTGAAAAAAAGCAGTACCTTCATGTTTATTTTGTGCCAGTACCTTCATGTTTATTTTGTGCCACAGTAGGTTAATTGTATGTCCTTTCAAGACCTACTCATTTAATTATCAACTTTATTTGCCTAACTGCCTGATGTTTACAACTTAATCTTGCCTACCACTACAATAAATCTACAAATTAGAGTAAAAATATCTAGTGTCAACTTAATTATTTCTAACTATTATGTTTTAAAAATTCCCATATTGTATGAGGCTAAGGATGGTGCTTAACTTCTGTAGCTTCAGCCCTTTCTTGCAGAACTTCTGTCCCATTCAAGGACAGAATCTCTGCTAAAACGGGGAGCTGTTATGGTTTAGGCCTTCAGTCACTTCAATTAAGCACCATTTATGAGGAAAACCACAATTTGAATCTGCCGTCCTACATAAATTTGTGGCAAAAACCATAATGAGTGCTGACAGACCATATGTCCATCCTTCACCTCACCCTAACTTAATTTATTCAGTTTTCTGCCAAGATCCTTTTACCTTCCAGGCATTTCCTGACTTCGAATTGTCAACGCCGTTAATCCTGCCCAGCTGATGCAAGAGAAAGGAGATGCTGCATGTGACGAGATCTTTCTTCCCAACCGAGACTGGTCTCTTGTTACGAGTGGGCGACATCTTGCCCACTGCACATGGAGACATGTGGCTTAAATGAGGCCGACCATGTCAGACTGCCTTTCCTGGACATACAGCATGGGAAATTTGCTAGAAACACCTACATTAATTACTACAGGTTAGAGTCTGGCTGTGATAGGTTTCAGCCCCCTTCCCTATTCTTAACACCCTCTCCATCCCATTACCCTATTCCTATTCCTCTCCTCAAGCAAACCATTCTTACACTCCTTGTACCTTGGCTATCCATTTTAACCCTGTTCTGAATAAGTGCTAATTTACGAAAATTTGCTAAGTGATCTAGGATTCCATCTTGGAGCACATGTAAGATTATATGTCTTATCTGGCTGTGCAGCTGTCAGCCAAGTCTGGATGCTTAATTAATTAATTACCGTGTGCATGCTAGATTAAATATTAATCTCTGCATATGTCCTTTTCAGGGAGTTTTTTTTTGGAGCTGTGTTCACTTAGTCTGACCTAAACTAAATGTCCTAGTCAACCAGACCCGGTTTGGGGTCCAAGATTGCCTCAGCTATTACCTTAATTCTGTCAGTGATTACCGTCATTTATTTGTTGAGCTGATTTGTTTCTTAATTGTTGAATTCTTGTTAATAAACTAAAATTAGTGTTACTTGGTGACCTTCCCCTGTATTTCATAAATCTTAATGTCTTACAGACGAGGCCGTATAATTAGTGCCTTGTCTACATAAACTAACCCTAGTGAGGCCTCGTACCATAACAATATATATAATGCTATCTTACGGTAGAAATATAATAGGCAAATATAAAATACATTGTTGATTAGGCAGTAATTAACCAGCCTGAAATATTACTATTTCTTTTAATTTAAGAACCTCACCAAGGCAGTTTACAATTGTACTGTAAAGTAAAGCAATTTTATTAAAAATGATGTTTGAGATAGTTGAGTAATTTTTCAGATAAAACTACGTCAGATTTAAAATCCTCTGATACAATAAAATTCTAACAATATGACAACTTTGTACAGAGGTAAATAAAATAAATTCTCGTGCTTGAAGCTGAAAATCCCCTTTTTTCCGTTCTTTGCTTAAAACCTTACTAAACATTCTTATAGTAATCTAGAATAAAACTGCAAAGATAGTATCAAAGAGCTTCAGCGCTCTCCTGTCCAGATGATACAGAAGCAGCCAAACTGGTGGACATCAGCAACAACTGAAGGGCGATGTCATGGAAGATGTGCCCACACCACCAGCTGTCTGTGACGTCGTCCCTGATGTTGTCGCTCTTGCTCCTAAATTGTCTTCGTACCTGCAGATGGCGAACAATTCATTTCACTGGGGGGAGTTTCCCTCTCTAAGGATTCCAGTTTACTTCGCCCGAAGTGTTTCGGACCTCCTGACCTGAGTCATCTCACGGCATTTTGTTATGACGTTTTTTAATAATGATACCATTCCAGACTCAGCTTTCCATTTCATTTTATATCTGGATATCATCTTTGATAGGCAGATGCCGAGTGTTCATTTCCCCTCATTTGGCAACTGGTATATATCTTATTTCGTTAATTCACTGAGTCCACCGCCTGGGATGGTGCCTCATTTTACTAATTTCCAAGCTAGCATTTACTAATGAAGTTTCTCTTTCATTCATGACTTGAAATTGACTGCTGGATCTTATGTAATCACTCTTGTGTGCTGACCAAATCCATTGTTACTTTGCCATTTTCGTCACCCAGTGTTTAGTCAAATCATGTTTATAGATATGTTTAATGAGTTTATTGGTCATGTTTATAGTTATGTTTGGTAAGTGTATAGATCACGTTATAAGATCATGTATATATATATATATATATATATATCTGTGTGTGTGTGTGTGTTTAACAAGTTACAACCTGGCAAGATATGCCTATTTCGGTTTCTGCAGTTTATAAGTTCCTGACATAATAACATCTCTTGTGACTGGCAAGCAAGTGCTAGAGAATCCCCCCCCCCCCCCGCCCCCTTAGATCTCACTGTCTGCTGAAGCACAAAGCGCTAGTCGTCGATCGCTTCCAAAAGCCCAGTTATTTTCAGTGAGGAATAAGGAACGAAAAACGGAAGGCAGGCGAACTGAGGAGATCGATTTGCTATTCCGCAAGAAGAGTTCTCACCTGAGTCCTCTATTTCACCAGACTTCTGAATTTCCTAATACTTAGAAAGAGCCGGTTAGGTCTAAAAACATTTTTCTATATATCCTTTACAACATTCTGTTGTAGCTTACGTTGAGTTTTATAAAGGATCGGCATAGTTTCTTGAATAATATAAATAGGTACTCTCGTGTTTTCATTTATTTTAGTTCAAAACGAAGGTCGATTATGTTAAAATTAGGTGAAAAAAATTAAGAAATGTATTTTTTGACGTTTACTGATTCTCCCTGGTATCTTCGACTGAATTATATTTACCTTGGCAGGTGATGAAAAGGCGTTTGGATTCTGATCCTCTGTGTTGCCTTGTACTATTTTTTCACTGAAACATTCTTTACAATTTTAGAGCGACATTATTTTCTTTTCTTTAGAATGGCATCTTTTTCACAATCAACTTTCAGTATAGACAGACAAACCTCCTCTTTCCGGATCTGAACTACTGAACCAGTTCCAGTCCCCAAACGCTGATCTTTGATTAGCCAGGCCAACAGCATATCCACTGAGAGGTCAGCGCTCAAATCCCCAAAGAGTAGGTGTGTTTTTCTGCTTTATTTCAAGGTACGTTTTCGGGCTTATAATGCATACCTCACTGTAATGTCTATTGGGACGAAAATTAAAAGTATGCTGACGGGTGTTGGTGGGGTGGGGGTGGTTAAATCCATAGGTGCAGGTACATTAGGCCGCATCCTATGAAGTTCCAATCCTTTTATACCCTCGGTGACTGAGTGGTATGATGTTGGAGGCCATACCACATGTCAGCGGTTCAAATCCCTGAAGAGGTCGTTACCATCTATTTCCAAATGAGTTGCGTACTTGCAATACAGTCAACTTTTAGTAACTATTCATAGATTTTTTATATCGTGTTAATATTGTTTATTCTTTGCCCCCAAGGTTTTAAGAATTTTTTCTTAAAAAATTAGGTAGTTTCATATTTTATGTTTCAAATTCCCCATGTTTTCATACTGATTTATGCACTTCTACACTCATCTCTGTTTACAACAGTTCCCAAAAGCATATAAATATAAGGTTGTCTGCAAATGGCTTTACATTATTTAAAATAAATTGTATTTCACTCACTGTTTTTACTGCGAGCGCTGTGCATCATTCGACAAAGCTAATACATTGCGTTTCAACTGAGTGATTTAAGCCTCGAGAAGACTTTTCCTTGCTTTCATAGCAGTTTTGAGATGACACGAGGATTAGTATTAGATCCAACGACAAGAGAAATTTTTCCTTTCATAAAGTAACAAAATCAAGATGAAAAATTAATTTTCTTATCTCTGTAGGACATCATTTGAACAGAAAACTAAAATTATTTATAGGACATGAGCTAAGTTCTTAAAATCTTTTTTATTGTTATAAAACATTATCTAATAAAAAAATAGTTGTAATGGTATGAACTGTCATTATCTAAACACCTATAATCCTAATGGTATTTTTGTATTTGCTTATAAAGATATTTTTTGATGTTAGAAAGCATATCATTTGTACAATGATACACTTTTAAAACTATTCTTATGTTAGTTTTCCACCTTCCTTTTCCTTCAGTTCATCTTCACAGCATTAATTTATAGGTACTTATGTTGTAATTTCATCTTTCTACGCAACCCTTTGCTTATCATCTCCAGACTTCATAGGGGATGCGACACCAACATGGCGTCCTTTTACTGCCCAGGGCCAAGAGAAAGAGGAGAGCAGGAATATCATTGATCTGATAACCCACATTTTTTCTCTCTCTCAAAAAGCAAAGGACGTTTGTGAGTTGTATTTCATTATATGGTGTGAGGATATTGCGATGACATTTACGAATGAAGAACTATGACCAAATCAGGGATAAATAGTATGAGCGATGAGAATTATAGCAAAAAGAAAATAAATTCGAAAAGGAAAAGAACATTTTATGCGAAAAATGTAAAACTATTTACAATCGTTATACCTTAACATTTTGAGACAAAAAATACAGGTAAATAAAACGGCAGAGAAAATATATGGAAAATTAAAAGCGCTTCTCACACGTATCCGAAATTAAGTTATTTCGTTCGCTGTGGAGATAATATAAAAATGTATTTGATTCACCTCTTCCTACTTGTATAGCACCTACAATTCTGCTCACAATTTTTAAATGATTTTATTCCATTTTCTAGGTCCTGAACCTTTCCTTCGTGCTTTTATTTTAAACTTTTTTTAATACCTTTACTATTTCTATCTTGCTAATAGTTTCCTAGTTTTTCCACCTATTTTGACAGCCTTAATATATATATATATATATATATACATATATATATATATATATATATATATATATACATATTATATATATATATATATATATATATTAAGGCTGTCAAAATAGCTGGAAAAACTAGGAAACTATTAGCAAGATAGAAATAGTAAAGGTATTACAAAAAGTTTAAAATAAAAGCACGAAGGAAAGGTTCAGGACCTAGAAAATGGAATAAAATCATTTTAAAATTGTGAGCAGAATTGTAGGTGCTATACATACATACTTACACACACACACACACACATATATATATGTATATATATATATACTATATATAGATAGATAGATATATACATACATACATACATACACACACACACACACACACATATATATATATATATATATATATACAGTATATGTGTGTGTAGGGGTAAACTGTGTTGGCTCTGAAAATACAGAGTTGTTTATGCTTTACAGGCATTATATTGTACTCACGATGCTTGGATAAGGCTTAATAGTGTCCAGTGACTGTGATGTGCCGTGATGGTGCCTCTTAAAAAAATCTAAATGTTGCACAACTGAACTTAGTCTTCGGCAGACAGATCAAGCTGAAGCGCAGGTGCCCATACCCTCTTGTGAACATTTTTTTTTCTATTACCATGGCAACGGTTTGTTTACCTCTCAAGGAATACGGCAAATTAATTGCTGCTTGAGTTACTGATAGAAGGACGACCCGTCTATTGTCAATTTCTGTGTTCTTCATAATTCTCTGAATTAGAATGTCTGAGGGAAGCATTGGCGGCTTCGTAACTCGCACTGAATATGTTGATAACGGACCAATTTTCTTTTTGTTCAACAAAGTTGAGTGTATGAACCAAGAGGAGGACCTGCTTAGCGTATGTGTAGACTTCTTCAGTGAAGAGGAAGCTGACCTGGCCTGTGACACTCCTCTTTAGTAAATACGGATGTCCAGAGGAGAAAAAGGAGTACAGAAGCACCGGAAGAAAAGAAAATAATATTCTTCAAAGATGGATTTTATTTGTCAAATCCAGCACCTAGGGATGTTACCTTTTGTATTAGTAAATGCCCTCTAAGTACCACCTATAACGGCGGACCACATAAACATAGTAACAGTGATGAAGCTCTTCAGTTCGCTTCGGGCAGAGGTTACTCTCTGATCGGCATCCAATATGAAACTTGATGAGCGCATGGAGAAGGTAGAGAGAGAGAGAGGGAGCATGTGGCGGTGGGTGAATCTGGTAATAATCAGGAGAAGAAAGGAATGTCCGAAAAAAAAGGTTATCGACATGCAGGAACATCTCTTAAACCAATTTCAACCACCAGGCAAAAGGAGCTTTGCGGAGGCTGTAAAGGAGAAGCATCCTCGGTGTTTCTCTATTCGGGACCCTCAGGATACTTTTCAAAATGGCGCCTCTGATGCCCTCTCTTCATCTGAAGAAATAAGTGAGGAAGGTGAAGACAGGGTAAATGGTTTCCAAACTCAACCTTGGCAGAAAAGGAAGCAAAAGAGACATCTGAGGAAGGAAAATGTTTTCCATGTTCAGCGAAGCAGACCGAGAGGTCGAATAAGGAAAGGTATAATTATTGGAACGAGTGAGGGAACTGGGTTGTTGGCAGCTGAACCAATGACGGGTTTGCCACTTTTTTTGTCTCAAGGCTTCGGCCCTCAGTAGCAGAAGAATTGAGAAAACATATTGCAAACATATCAGGTTCTAACAATGCAACATGTGAAACGCTTCAAGTAAAGCACGAAAATTATTTATCATATAAAATTATCATGGGTGATTTACAAAAGAATAAAATATCAAATGTCTTTCAATCTGAAAACTGGCCGAAGGGAATAGTTGTAGAGATGGTACGACAAGAAAACTTTTAAGTGTAGATCAGTTACATATTGTAGAGCGACTTTGTGAAAGGTATGATGTAATTGCTCTGCAAGAAACGTTTTTACCATAACAGGGAAATCACTTCCTGAACTCTGTTCATCCGGATTCTAATTTTGTAGCTTCCTCGCCTGTTGATCTGAGTCAGGGAGTGTTGAAGGGTGGGCCATAAGGTGGCTTAGCTTTCCTTTTTCATGAAAGAATTGCACCAAATGTCAAAATTGTACCAGCATTGGACGAGCGTCTTTTATGTCTTGATATCAATATAAATAATGAGAGTTTGAGGTTAGTCAGCTGTTACATACCTTATTATAATGGATCAGATTTCGAGGATTACGTGCATATTTTCGGGAAGGTGAATTGTCTCTTAAAAGAGTATATTAATAGCCATGTTATTGCACTCGGAGATTTTAATGACCATCCCACCGGGGACTTTGGTAGGGAGCTCAAGGGGTGGTGTAGCGAATACAGTTACTGCATGACAGATATAGCGGGACTACCTGTCGATTCACACACCTGGGTGAGTGACTCCTCAGGACATGATACCAGATGGCTGGACCTTGTGGTCTGTCCTGATTCTCTTTCTGCCCTTCTCTCTCTGTTTAAGATTCCTTATGACGAGATCGGTTCTGATCACAAACCTTTAGGTTTTAGGCTAGCTCTTTTGACCTCACCTGTGGAGTCTTTAGTGGAACAAATAGCCCTGGGTGTTCGATTTGAAATAGGCAACAAACAAAGATATGCAACTAAAACTGAGACTGCAATAAAACAGACTGAAATCCCAGTTGATGGTCTTTTGTGTAAAGAAAAATGTTGTTCAAACATGAGCCGTGCACTTAAAATTAAGTCGTTTGCTGAGGAAATAATTTATGCTCTTTTGAATAGCGGAAGGAGAAAGACATTTAATTCAAATAGGAAGTCATATAATGTTCCAGAATGGAACGATTTTGTTAGAGATTTTTATAAAATATCAAGAGAAAAATGCTTGTTTTGGCGCAATGCAGGGTTCCCTAGAGGCGGTGTTACATATGAGCAAATGGAATGAAGGACGTGATAGTAAGAAACAAGATGGCCAAAGACATAGAGAGGAAAAGGCCACGGCGAACGATTAATAAAGTAAGCGAAAAAGTGCTGAAACTGCCTGTTCAGATAAACGGTTTATCGGGGGAAAAGGATATAGCTGAGGGTTGGAGTGAACACAACGCGAACATAACGCCAGGAGAAGGTCCCCCTACTATGGATGACCGTAGGCCACTTAATGTCACCGAAATCCCGAGAGTTTCTGTAAGTGACGTGAAAGAGGCTTTGCACAGGCTGTCATTAACTAGTGGCCCGGGGTTAGATAATGTAACTGGAGAACATTTAGAATATGCTTATCCTACCCTGTTTATCCACCTCTCTTTTCATACATCCTTTTACTTACTCACAGTTACATGCCAGAAATTTTGACTAACATCAAAATATGTTCTCTAATGACAGACCATCAGAAAAGTCTATCAGATATGTCTAATTACAGACCAATAGCTTTAGCGTCCATTATATCAAAACTATTCGAATCTATAATTTTACAGAGATGTCAAAAATATTTTGAAACAACGGATAACCAATTTGCTTATAAAACCTCTCATAGCACAGATATGGCTTTGATTTTCTTCAAACAAACTGGAGAGTTGTATCGTTCTAACAATACTCCCGTTTTTTGTATTTCATGGACCTCTCAAAAGCATTCGACCGCGTTTGCCATAAAAAGATGTTTGACATTTCAAAGCAGAGAAAAGTACCACTTTATAAAAATGAAATACTGAAAAACTGGTATGCAACCCAAAGGTTTAGAGTAACATGGGGAAACTTCCTTTCCTCACTCTTTCAAACAAAATGTGGCATTAGGCAAGGCGGCGTTCTGTCTGCTTTATTATTTGTTATTTATAGGGACGATTTAAGTAGAAAGTATTTGAAAAATGCGGGAGGTTGTACTATAGGTGAGAACAGAATTCATCACATTTTATATGCTGATGACTTAATATTACTTAGCCCTTCTGTAAAAGCCCCTCAAAAGCAAATCGACGCGTGTATACTGTATTTTGAAGAGCACTACCTTATGTTAACGCTGAAAAGACCAAAGTAATGACAGTTAAACCGAAAAGATGCATTAACTATGGAGATCAGGAATTGTACGTGGATAAAGAGAGGTTGGAAGTTGTCCAGTCCTTCAGATACCTGGGTATGCATATCAAGTGTGACCTTAAGGACGATGAGCATATCACCTCATTGTACGGCGGTCAGTGTATGAGAAGCAACATGTTGCTCCGGAGTTTTTGTCGTGTGACATAATGTTAAGTTCACCTGTTTAAATCTTTCTGCCTCTCGCTCTATGGCATTCCACTCGCGCTGGAAAGCAGAAAGGAAAGTCTAAACAAACTTCGTGTCTGTTATAATAATTCGCTAAGACGTTTCATGAATATTGACAGGTTCTGTGGTATTTCTGGATATTTTGTTAAATTGAGTATTCCTACATTTCAAGAACTTTAAGGAAAAATACAGTTAGTTTGTTCCTTCGGCTAAGCAGTTTTTAATTGTTCTTTTTTTAGAGGGTCAACAACATTTTCGAAATGGAGTAATCTCATTTTAGTGAGGCACAGAAGTAAACAATTAGATGTCTAGTTTATAATAGTTATTTTATATTATGTATTTTCCTAAGACTTAAAAAAAGGGTTTTTTAGTAAATGTGAAATTATAATTCATAAACATATGAATATTTATGCAATTTTCTCTGTAAAGTCTTTTGTAAAGAAATGTTTATGTAAAAATTTTATCTAATGCCTATGACTTATAGCTGGAATAAAGGACAGTTCAATTCTATATATATATATATATATATATATGTGTGTGTGTGTGTGTGTGTATGTGTGTGTGTGTGTATGTATGTAACTTACAAACAAGTTGTTAATTACTTAAAAACTAAAAGAATACATGCAGAAAAAGCTGTAGAATTAACGCAATAAGGTTTTACACAAGAACTCAGCAATATGAACTGATTAGTATTAGAAATCTTCCAACATCGGCTGTTTGATTAAAAAGTGAATTCAAGAGGATACTAAGGCTGTCAGAAGAACTGGAAAATCTAGGATGCTAATAACAAGGTAGAAATGGTAACGATATAAATGAAAGTGGGAAAGGTTCAAGACCTAGAAAATGGAATAAAATCATTTTAAAATTGCGAGCAGAATTGTAGGTGCTATACAACAAGGAAAATACATTTTTATATTATCTCCACAGCGAACGAAATAACTTAATTTCTGATACGTGTGAGAAGCGCTTTTAATTGTCCATACATTTTCTTTGTCGTTTTATTTATCTTGATTTTTGTTTCAAAATGTTTAAGTATACGATTGTAAATAGTTTTACATTTTTCACATAAAAAATTCTTTTCCTTTACGAATTTATTTGTTTTTATTATAATTCTCATAGGTAATTTTTATCCCTGATTTATTCATAATTCTTAATTTTTCAATGTCATCGTAATATAACTTACAAATGCCCTTTGCTTATTTGTTTATTTATTTACCACCTTTTCCTATAGCTTGTCTTTTCTGGAGGTTATTTTCCCTTTGGACCTCTCTTGACATTATAGACTTTTGATTTTATCCGTATGGGTTTTCAGCTGAGGATTTCAAGAAAGAAAGGAAGAAAGGAAAGAAGAGTTACCTGACAGTTGGTGGGAGGCGCCCCAGTGGTGGAGGGACTCCAATCTGAGCCCAACGGAACTGCCACTAAAATGTTCGCGTGGAAGAAGGACGGAGAGACCATCTTACAGACTGAAAGTTATTAAGGTGACACCAATCTTTAACACTTGGGGTAAGGAAAGGGATTTACGGATTTTAGCAATGTACCTTTCCAACTAAAAGTAGATTTAGCAACTCAAAATATAAAATATGTGATATATCCAGTGAAAGTGTGAATATACCCGAAAACTAGAAGTATTCATTGAAAATTTCAACAATATCATGTTTTCATTTTATAAAAAAAAAAAAAAAAAAAAAAACAGACTGTAGTACGAACTTTCCCATCAGGCGATTTAAAAGACAAATGACATTTCACTCTCTGCAGGTCATTATATGAGCAATTTTCTTTTTTTTTTGCCTTTGTAAACGAAAAATAATTGTTTTTCATTTACTTAGGCTAAAGTACATAAATAATATTACAATAAACTTTAAAGAGTATTGTTTAATTTTGCAACGTGTTTATTTTGTTCTGTAGGATGTATTTAATGCAGTGAAAACTATACCCCATAAGAGACGAGAGAAGAGAGAGAGAGAGAGAGAGGCAAATGTGACTTCAGAGACTTTAACCGGAATTCGTAGCTGTTTGCATCATAACACACCTTCCTCGTTCCTTGTCAAATCTGTTACATTACAATTATAATGGAACGTAACTATATAATATCGGTCAATTTTATTCGTCGCTGCAATTACTTTCCCTCAGAGTTACATTGAACCAGATCTCCTGTACAAAACTGGAAGACTAAAAAAGGAAACGCGAAATAAAAATAGCCGAAAAGGAGATCAGAAAACATTTGTAAATCTCGACGCCCATCAAGAGAAACACAGGGAATTATGCATAATTAGGTGTAATAAACGTTAAAAGCGGCAATTTCCTCTCGTTTTAGGGATATTTACTTTAAGAAAAGGCTTGGGGGTATGTAGGCCGTCAATAATTAAAGAGAGGGTCATAGGGATCCTATTTATTCAGTCAGTTTACCCCATTCCATTACATCTCTCTCTCTCTCTCTCTCTCTCTCTCTCTCTCTCTCTCAGAACGCACACACACACACACGTACACCATCACTGGCACCAAAGGGGGGGTTGTGGGAAAGGGGTGAAATATAAAAATAATTGAAAACTACAGATGCTAGTGTCTAAACCATAGTTTTCAAGGTCACTGAGATGAATAGTAACACTCCCAATGTCCTTTAAGTCCAAGTTCAGCCCGATAGGAAGGGGGTGAGAAGTGTTGAAAAATAAAATATAAAAAATGACAGATATTAGTGTCTAATCTATTGTTTTTGAGGTTGCAGGGGTGAATAGACACTCTCATGCCCTTTAAGTCCAAGTTCATCCCTGAATAGGAATTGGGGGTGAAAGTGGTGAAAATATAATATGTAAAAAATGATGGGCAATGTAACTGAAGCAACTATCTCAACAGAAAAGGGAGAGAGTGAGAGACAAAGAGAGGAAGAGGAGAGAGGAAGTGAGAGAGAGAGAGAGAGAGAGAGAGAGAGAGTAGAAGGGGTGTTGGGAGGAGAAAGAGTTGTAAGAGAGAGAAAGAGAGAGAGAGAGAGATTTATCAGTTTTCGTTCAGGTTTCCTGGGCAGCGTTGGGTATGTCAGGTAGTGTAATATATATATATATATATATACTATATATATATAATATATATATATCTATAATATATATATATATATATATATCTATATATATATACTATATATATATATAATTAATATATATATATATATATATATATATATTCTCGAAACAAAAATCCGAACTAAACTTCAAAGTGGATAACTGCCATTTCCCTGCCTCTGGAGGTTCGACTTTAACGAACGAAATCATTCGAGGGAAAGAAAGTTGTTAAATAATTCAGAAAGACCAAGATTTCTCCTTTTCTTTGCTGTGGAGTCACTGACGATATTTTTTGTTTACTTCTGTGCCATAAAATCAGCGAACTGGCAGTAATGAGAAGCAAGATTAATGTAACGCACATTGCGTTTCCCCAAGACTCTTTGAATTTCTGTTTGTGTCTTTTTCGCAGGTTTTATCTTAGTGACACCTGTCCGTCAATCCCACTGTTAAATTTCCTATCTTATTTCTGTGAAATAAAACAGTGTTAAGATAATGTTGCTTTTATCCTTTCTGTCTGTGATCTTCCGAGGGTTTTGTAAGGCCATAATTGGCAAGTATAACGTAAAATGCAACCCATCCCTCGGAAGCTTTATGACATATATATATATATATATATATATACAGGGTCAGGCAAAATGATCTGACACGTTTGTAGGTTTAATAAAATGCAAATGAAGTAAAGAAACAAAAAAGCGTTTTTATTTTTGAAAAGTACATATGATGCCATTTTGTTTCATTATGTTTTAAAAATTAAATCAGTCAAATGGGATCCATTATTGTCCACAAACTGTCGAAGGCGTTCACGAAAGTTGTCTATAACTCGGCGGGTCATTTCATGTGGAATGGCAGTAACTTCTTGACGAATTGCATCTTTAAGTTGTTCAATAGATCGAGGGCGATTAATGTATACCTTTGACTTGATGTATCCCCAGAGAAAAAAATCGCACGGATTTAAATCAGGTGAACGGGCGGGCCAACCGATGTCACCACACAATGAGATCAAATGACCAGGGAACATCTTCCTCAAAATCCCGATCGCACGTCGAGAAGTGTGGGCTGTTGCCCCATCCTGTTGAAACCAAACATTGTCCATATCGTGGAGCATATTCAGTTTTGGTCTGAGAAAAGTCTCTAGCATCTCACAATATCGATCAGAGTTCACAGTCACTGTAACGTTGTCTTCTTCGAAGAAGTACGGACCCCATATACCGAATTCTGCCACAGCACACCATACAGTCACCCGAGGACAATGCAAAGGGCGTTCATGCAACTCACGAGGGTTGTTCTTGGCCTAGTATCTGAAGTTTTGCTTATTCACTGCGCCACACAGGTGAAAATGTGCCTCGTCACTGAACAACACAACTGCTGCATGGGTGACATGTTGTTGAATTTCCAAACACAATGCTCTGCGAGTTTCAGTGTCTCTTTTGCTGAGTTCTTGTGCCAACATCATTTTGTATGGATGCATTTGAAGATCATTGTGAAGAATTCTTCGCAAACTTCTTTCGGAAAGTCTAAGTTTAAATGTGGAACGGAGTGGAGACTGTTGAACTGAAGCTCTTACCGCTGCCACATTTTCTGGAGTTCTGGCGGTGCGAGGTCGGCCGGTTTATTTTCGTTTCAATACAGATCCAGTAGCTCTGAAGTTGGTAACCCATAACAAGATCGTGTTTCGAGCTGGTACGGGATCATGTCTTCCAAGATTGAAGTGCAAACGGAACGCTCTTTGTGTTACAGTTACAGATTCGTTTGTTTTGATAAACGTTTCCAC
>JANJGK010006149.1:0-25000 GCA_039081455.1 Macrobrachium rosenbergii
TTAATGCCTATGGCTGTACACACACACACACACACACACACACACACACACACACACACACATATATATATATATATATATATATATATATATATATATATATATATATATATATATATATATATATATATATATATATATATACATACATATATATATATATATATATATATATATATATATATATATATATATATATATATATATATATATATATATATATATATATATATATATATATATATATATATATATATATATATATATATATATATATATATATATATATATATATATATATATATATATATACATATATATATACATATATATATATATATATATATATATATATATATATATATATATATATATATATATATATATATATATATATATATATATATATATATATATATATATATATATATATATATATATATATATATATATATATATAAATAAATAAAGATAATGCTTGTTGACATCGAATAAACTGAGACATACTGCGCACTCATTATACCATAGGATCGTAAAGTAGGTAAGCAGTAAAATATATTATACAGTCACGTGAAAATTATATCTGGCATCAGCACGAGACTTTACAAATAATAAAAATTCTAAGCATGGACTGTTAATATAACGTCATCGTGGGGTCTTTAAAACGCTACAGAATTTCACTTCTATTCATTTGCAATTCACCTCGAACAAAATCCAGTCCAGCAGGGTAACATGTACTAAGTATTCTTAAGAAACTCACCAACCCTGGTACCCATAAACACGTTTTTCTTTCTCGAAATAATGAATGAGCATAGATATTACACTGAAGCATTAATTTTACTACAATCATGTGTGGCAAATATGCTGAGGATACGTGTTAAAGCACAATAAATATCTTTTACCTTTATTATTATCAGTAAGGGATTCCGTATTCCCTTGTGTCTTTGGGGACTGGCTTCAGTTCTAGGGTATTTGGATGAGTAAGCCCTTTCGCATTTACCTACCTATACCATCCACCAAGAGTAATTATGCAAGTATTGCTAAAGGTCTTCCTTTCTTTCTCCGAGATTCAAAACTTCATAGATTCCTAGAAGTTTCCGTACCAGTCGTGACCAATTTGTGGATTAATCTTCCTGATCTTGTTTGGAATCGTTACAACTCCATAAGATCAAACTTTGTTCACATGCTTTTAAAAAGAGAAGGTTCATCTGAGTTCCATTTCATAATTATTTCGTTTTACTCTCTGGGGTTTTCCTGGTTTTTCTCTTCTAAGTTTTACTCATTTAAGTCACTATTTCATTTTCCGTACCGACCGGCTTTCCCAACAGGTGACTGGCCACCAGCATCCTGCTCTTCCAAGCGGGGTTGCGACTAAGCTAATAATGCTAATACTGATAATAATAATGATTGGTATAGTTTCAAATATCGAAAGCGTTTTATAGTTTGCTTTTTTGAAACTCATGATTTATATCATATATGTATAATTTTGTAAAGAAAGTTCTCTCTCTCTCTCTCTCTCTCTCTCTCTCTCTCTCTCTCTCTCTCTCTCTCTCTCTCTCTCTCTCTCATGGTTATCAGAAAAGGCGTTCGTGGTCGTTTTGATTTTCTTGCTGTAGATCTAGAATTTCGACGACGATTTTTCAGTTTTAGTTCTTTTGTGAGTTGCAGCATTTGAAAAAGCACTCGCGCTGATGTAAGTAGGAGGAGGATCGAAGTGAATAGTGAATACTCTCATTATTTCTCGTGAATAAGGTTCTCAGAATACTTTACAAGCTTGTAATACCGTGGTAATTGATTTTCAAAGTAACGTAAATAAAATAAAAAAACGAACTGTATGTAGAGCAGATGATGTACGCTTATTGAAAAGCCTATAAAATTACCGATTAAAAGGGACAAGTTGATAGTGAATCCTGCAATTTAAATAAAAATCCATCTTTAAACATTCAAGCAAGGAGTTTAAACGGAACTGAAAGCTAAACTGCCTTGAATTTTGATAAAAAACAATATTCCTTCTCCTTTTTGTTGCTTGTTTTCTCTTGGATATGACTTCAAGTTGTGTTTATTTTAGTACAGTAAATTCTGAGATTCATGACCCACATAAATTTCGGAGGGCAAATTAGCAATAATTCTGACCACCACACAGGAATCCAGCACTGGATTCACGGGTTCTTTAAATACTTGATCCTGGATAATTGCAGTGGGAAAAACTTTTCTTTTACATAAATAAAATCAGGAAGCTGATGGATGACGCCTTCTTTTATAGAGAAGAAACTTTCAGATGATTTATAGGAGGTCGATTAAAAGGAGCAGCCTGGTGATCTTTGAACAGATAAATCCTTTGATTATGAGGGTGATGAAACTGCTCATTATATTAAAAATAAGCACCTAGATGAAAGGGACTCTATTTTTCCGAGTATCTCTCTCTCTCTCTCTCTCTCTCTCTCTCTCTCTCTCTCTCTCTCTCTCTCTCTCTCTCTCTCTATTAGGATTTTACCAGATTTTACAAAGTCAGTAAAATAGTGATGATGTGATTATTCGTTTTTTATAATTTCTTTGGAAAGTTCCAAAGCCATTTGTAAAAATATTTTATCAAAGGTCTCAATTGCAAAAAGACTCAGTTAGTTCTACATAACTAAAAGATTAGTTATTTCTTTTGGTAGCAGTTGATGGTAAAAAAGGAAGAGGTTAGTGTATAAATAAGCCATATACTTTGCTTGCTAGAACTATATGACTTGGCAAGCATTTTGCAAAACAAACATACAGCTCATTTTCATATTCTGTAGGTACAAATTACATTAGACAGTATGTGAAAGGTCTATTTGAAATTATTAGAAAAGCATAGTGAGATATTTAAAGACAATATACAATGAACGCAGAGACAAATTTCATGAGTAAAGGCTAATATGCTCAATATCAATAACATGTCTCCAATGTAATACAGTTATAATGTTGCCAGAAAAACGCATTTTTTCTTACATGGAAACCAGTTGTTTTTCTCTCTTTTATGGTATAGTTTATTTTAGTCGTATTTCCCTAGTATTGCTCATGCTAGACATACCACGTTTTTAGTTTTCTGAAAAGAAAACTATTGTGCCGGCTTTGTCTGTCCGTCCGCACTTTTTTCTGTCCGCCCTCAGATCTTAAAAAACTACCGAGGAGGCTACAGGGCTGTAAACTGGTATGTTGATCATCCACTCTCCAATCATCAACCATAACAAATTGCAGCCCTCTAGCCTCAGTAGATTTTATTTTATTTAAGGTTAAAGTTAGCCATAATCGTGTTTCTGGTAATGATATAGGATAGGCCACCACCGGGCTGTGATTAAAGTTTCATGGGCCGCAGTTCATACAGCATTATACCGAGACCACCGAAAGATAGATCTGTTTTCGGTGGCCTTGACTGAACTCTGTAGCGGCAGTACAGAAAACTCGATTGCGCCGAAGATACTTCGGCGCATTTTTTACTTGTTTTGTCGTTGATAATACTTACCTCTGATCATTGCAGCCAGACAAGTTCCTCAACTGTCATTCCGAAGTCCCGTCTGATTCAGAAGCGATATACCAGATGGGTCTGCTTTTGTGCGCTGCATATCCTTTGCTAGATGTGTTCATAACGTAGATTGTCTGAGCTGCAGCTTATGTAGACTCAGAGGCCCTTTATTATACCCGAGGCTTAAGTCAGAAATTCATCATGGAAGCTTCCACTATTCCAGTATCCGAAAGACTTCGCAGAATCGTACAGTGCTCTGTTGTCAAAAAGCATAACTTTGTGATAATGATTTGCGCCAAGGAGACAACACCTTTTTTTATAAACAGCAAGACACCAACATGCTAAGGTACTAGGTGTATTGTGGGCAAATTTATATATATATATATATATATATATATATATATATATATATATATATAATATATATATATATATATATATATATATATATAGAGAGAGAGAGAGAGAGAGAGAGAGAGAGAGAGAGAGAGAGAGAGAGAGAGAGAGAGAGAGAGAGAGCAAGACTAGGAACCACTTCTCTCTCTCTACCTACCAAATTAAAACATATCTTTTAGTTTAGGTATGGGCGCTAAATGGCTATGAGTAAGATGAGCAAGAGAGAGAGAGAGAATCTATGGACGCCAAACTATGAAATTACAGAATCTCACCGTTTATGTTTTACCCTTAATACCCTATTCCATTTTGTGTATATATATATATATATATAGTATAGATATATATGTATTATATATATATATATATATATATATATATATATATATATATATATATTATATATATATATATATTATATATATATATATATATATATATATATATATATATATATATATATATATATATATATATATATATATATATATATATTATATATATATATATATATATATTATATATATATATATATATATATATATATATATATATATATATATATATTATATATATATATATATATATATATATATATATATATAATATTATATATATATATATATATATTATATATATATATATAATATATATATATATATATATATATATATATATATATATATATATATATATATATATATATATATATATATATATATATATATATATATATATATATAATATATATATATATATATATATATATATATATATATATATATATATTGTTTGTCGACGTGTGGTTCATTTCAACGCAATGTACAAATTTGGGCCATTTTACTCTGTTCCAATAGAAATGCAACACTGAAGTGCATAACAACAGTACCACGGGTCTAAACTTTATTACCATCTGTCCTTCCAAATCTATTCCTCAATCTATCCATCCATGAAAGGGGATTAAGGCAAAGTGTGTTCAAGTTCGTACCATGATTGTTAAGATAAAAAATTCGATTATTAATGAGATGTAATTGTTTTTCATTTGTCTTTTGTTGCGGAAATCCAGAGATTCTTCATCAGAAACGGTGCCAGATCTACCGGTAGTTTAGCTACTGGCTTTATTTTTGCTGGCTGGGAAATCTGTCCCGTGGGGCCTAAGAATAGCAGTTCCCCTCCACAGGAATTTTTTTTCTATATTGGAGAAGGGAAAGGAAAGGAAGTGGAGGAGTTAGCTAAAGAAATCGGCCATGTGCGTGGTCGCACCCGACCCTCGTCTGTGAACTTCCTGCATAGATTAGGGAGTCAGGATGTGAGAGGAGATAAATGGAAATGATGGAGGTATAGAAAAAAAAAATTAAGATGAGAAAAGTGAACTTTCTCAGCAACACATCTTTTGACTCCAAGCCAACTACCAAAGCTTCTTTTCCTCCCACTTTTCTTATTCATGCAAACTGACTTTTTGATTTTATTTTGCATTTATTCTCTTACTATTTATCCTTATGTGTTTGTGTAAAAGCCTTTTTTTTATGTTGCTTTTAAAAGTGATCAGGAAATAAGCTGTATGAACCAAAACTTTTATTCTTGCTTTCCAACTTTTGTTTTCTCTGAAGGTTTTCTCTTAAGTATCTCTATTATTTTATATTTGTAAACTCATTTTTCTTCTTTTGTCATTGTACAGTATTTCACAGTTTCGCTCCACAGCGATAAAATTGATGAGTCTGCAAAGGTTGAAATGTGCCATATTCCTTTCGCTTGGGAATCAACGTTTAAGAGAACTAATTATTATAATGGTAATGTAGCAATTTATATTCGTGGAGCGGATGGAAGTTTTCGTGTCAGCGCTGCCTCTTTTTCAAACAGAGAAGTTGTTTGTCATGTCTTCCGTGGTTGCTCGAACGCTTCCCAGAGCGTCAGTCCGTGTTTACTCTTTTTATGGCCCGGGACCATCCAAAGACAAGAATCCTTTCAAGAGAAATTTGTGTATTCATCAAGTATTCATGTATCTATTAGTATGGATAAAACTAATTAAAAAAAATTTGTAAAACACGCTTTTATTTCAAAATGCACCAAAAAGTATAAGATGCAACTTTCTGTGATCCACAATATTAATGGTTACTTACGCCTAAACATAAAAGCGTGACTTCCATACAATCCTGTACAGACATATTTAAATTGAGGAGTTTTCGAAAGCAAGATTTCACAGCACGGGTATGTGGGATTAAAATCACGCTATGTACCCAGTGATGATGGAAGTTGGTTAAGGCCTGAGAAGGTTTGTGAAAGTAATGAAGCCGGTAAAGTGATTGTTATCAAAGATTTGCATTTGATTTGGTTCCATACCTTATACGCTTCCTGAAGAACCACTAAAAGTAGGCTATACAAGTCATTGTTAGAAATTGCTTGACAATTCGCAATAATAACTTGAAACTTTGCATCCATAAAGCTCCTTCTTTACCTATGTTTGCATATACACATTGCATCAATAAAGTACGTTTTCAATACAATACATGTCTGTATAGAATTGTATGCACGTTAGGGTAAGCGGCCCACGATTTTACGTTTAGGCATAAGTAAGCACAAACGTCGTACATACCAGAGTTTTTTTGAGGAAAGCCAAGAAAACAATGCAAATTAAGCAAATAGGTGCCCCACGCTTTTATGTTTAGGCGTAAGTAATCATTAATATCATGGATCACAGAAAGTTTTATTTTATACCTTTGAGTGCATTTTGAAATAAAAGTTACTTGTAAAAATTTTGTTTAATCAATTTTATTTGTGATTGTTTAGTGTTTGACAGTTGAATAAGTACTGCTTGGATCACCGAGTGACTGAACCGATTTGAAGTAGTTGACTCCATGTTTTATTAGCCTTACGTTATCTTGTGAAATCCGAGAGCACACGTAAGCTTAATACAATGGCTATATGTTGTCATGCTGTACACGACAAATATGCGTTAAATTTCAGTCCATGGTCTTCATAATAAGTGTGATGTTATTGCAACTCTAGCTTGGTCAGTAGTTTCTCATCCATCCAACTCTCTAGTCCTTTGTTGTTACATGGCTTATTTCCAGCGAGCTTTGAGCAGTCCAGTACTTCAACTTTGAGTCCATCCAGTAATCATACTCAAATGGAGTGCCACATATGCTTGACCTTCTTCGAAGAGCTTTGATCCTAAGTAAACTACTGCGTGGTCTACTGTGCATCCTTGCATCCTGTGTACTGTCGATGCCTGTGATAGGATCAGTGGAAGCATCCTCCGTTCTGCAGTTCTGTAGCTGAACTTGGCAGGGAATTGTATTGATTAAGGTTTAATCAAATGTATTCTGTCACTGCAAAGTCAATTCATACAGATGGTATATCTTCTACATACATTTGTCCTCTGTGGAAGCAGGGCCATACTATCTCTGTGATGTATCCAATTGTGCCGTTCACCAGTCCCTTAAATATATCAGTGTTGGACCGTAACACCACTTTGGTTCCCATGAATATCTTCAGTTCCTTTGGAAGTCCTCCAGTTTTATTGATGCCTGTTGGGATGACGTCGTGTAAGTTGAAATTTACGAGGTTGTGTGTTGCAACAACCAAATGGTCCTATGCTTTAATGGTGTACATTGTGACACTCACATCTTTAATATGCCGCAGCACAGCAGTGTTATGAATCGTGTTCCTGCTTGTTGGTTGGATACACACATAGAGCTTTGTTGATGGCAAAGCCACTGGTCCTGTCAAGGTTGTGAAGTCTTCCGATCTCACTGCACCGATATGTAGTGTATTGAAGACGTTGATGGTGTTGTTGCCTTGTTGTTGCATGTTCTCAGTAAGGTCACACTGAGCAAATAGTTGCCAAAGGTATGTTGCTGGCAGCAACTACTGGGGCTGCTTGCAGATTGGATTTCTGGATCTCTTGATGGGAGGCAGCTACATCAAGTCGCTAAAGACAGTATATTCAGGTCATTTGAAGAATTCGCTGTCTTTGTTCTTCAGTTGCTGCAGTCTTGAGTCAATCATGCATAAAATCTGGTCTGAGACTGCTGATATTTCGTCGATGATTACAAACTCAATGTCTTGCCATTGCATGTCCATGATTCTCAGATAATTACAGGTCAATGGTGACATACAGGTAATTCTGCCGTCCTTCTGCACTGGTATCTTCAAGGCAGTATGGATCATTGAACCATGTACTAGGCGAACTGCTACTCCAGTCAGCACAGACTTTCTTGCCATTTGTGGTCTAACATCTGTTGATTTGACTGCGCAACAGATTTAGCAAGAAAGTCTTGCTAACTCCAGCTCCACCAGTGAAGAATATCAGAGGATGTTCATAAGCACCATTCAATTGTTGCTTCATGTTTCGCTTGACCACTGGGAACATGCCGTGCTGTCCATTGCTCTAGGATTGTTTTGCGCGTGTGAAATTCACTGTCATTCATAGCCCTGGAGAGGTAATTTTTCTTCTTCTTTGTCAAGCTCAAGTGGTCTACTGCTTTATCAAGAATTTTGAATACATACACTTGGTTGAATGCATGTTCAAGATGTTTGTCTTGTTCTTGATATAACTCCATGTGCATGTTTATTTCCTTGAGGTGCGTTCTCTTACAAGAAATCCTTCCAGCTCATTTTCATGTCAATATGGCATGTATTTCACTAGAAGACTGTAGATGTAATTTTGCTTATCTCTGGCTGCTACAAAGTGTGGCACTCAAATTATGGCAGGTGTAGTTCCAACGAGCATCTTTGAATTGTCCGGTGGAGTGATTAGCTGTCTTTGAGGTAAGCATTCTTCATTAATGTTTATTTCACTGTTTTCAAGCTGTCTTTCATAGTAAGGCTCGAATAGCATCATGAACGCCATGATGTTCATGTTGTTGAAGTCAAACTGTGGATGTTCCCTTGGGTGTTTTCTAATATCGGTCGGGGGGAGGACGGGGGAGGGGGGGGGGGGGGGGGGGGGGTGTCAACATGTTCACCAGTACCCATTGGCTTGACCTGCCCAATTGAAAGTCAGCACTTTGTATCATTCTTCTGGCTTGCGCGTATTTAGGAATACTTTCCTCCTTGAGCTCTCCTGCATTTTGAGATGACATAGCTGAAACACACTTTCATACACAGACACTCGCCGTTCCTTCATTATTCTCATGCAGGTCTTGAACAGTTTTTGTGAGACATCAGTTTCTTCACACCAGATTTGTCGTATGGCTTCTCTGTTGGCTCAGACTTGGAAATGTACTTCACATTGAAGTACACAATTGACTCGTTGGATCTGCATGGTTGCATGTCCATATTTGCTCTCCACAGTTTGAGAAGAGTTAGGTTGTAGGTACTGACGCCCCCTGTCTTCATATCTTTGCTTGAGTAAACATGCGTCTGCCTTGTAGCATGAATTCATTTGTGGAAGGTTCCACAGTGTGCGTTAGGGGACATATTTGTCGAGGAAAGTTAAATCGGCATACTAATGATGTTTGGTCATTCTTCTGACATGAGCGTGTGTGTTGATGAACCTAAAACTTTTTCACCAACTCGAAGAATTCCGAATTCTTAGGCGCCAATTCTGAGGAGCAGACCTTAGCAACCTTTTCAAGGTATGCTGATGTTTGAATTGGTTGATGATCTTCAATCCATATCACCATGTGCACATGTGGACTTCCTTGATTTTGGAACCCTATACGCCACCAGTCATCCTTCACTCGGTCTCCAAATACGTGAATGCTGTTTTTGATAAATGTCACGAGTGCATACAATCATATCATGAAGTGCTGACTCACAGTCCTGGATAAAGCTCGATTAGTCATTGAGCACTGTTGAGGTCAAGATTATTTGGATCTTCATCAGGCCGTCCATAGGCAATGAGAAGAACCCTTCGGATGTCAAGCCAGTTCAGATCATTGCAGCTGGATGTTATGAAGTATGTTGGTGATCCGATTCATCTAAACTGTGCAATTAGATCATTAATGGTAGTATACCAGTAGGCTGCTGATCCTCTCAAATTCTTCATGTACAGGTTAGGGTTTTCAATTCTACTTCCCTGCTGGTCTTTGACTTTTCTTCCACAGGGTGCTAATGGTCATCTTTACTCAGTAGTACTCAAACATTGTCAAGGCATAGAAGAGGTAGTCATTTTGCTGGAATTGTAGGATAGTTCCGAGGATTCTGGATTGATAGTAATCCAATGGTGTTATTTGAATTGGTCTTTCCTGTTTCAAATCATTGACGTCATATGGGAAGAGATAAAACCAAGCGAACTCCTCTGCATTTACTTCATGAACTTCGTTAACAATGTTGTCCCTGTTCTTGCATTGAATCTCGTAAACATTGTTCAATACGCCTAGCTCATCTTCAACATCAGGTTGTACACCGTGTATTGGTAGCATAACTGATGTTTATATACTTACAACCTGAGCCTGTGGCACTTGATTTAGTTGCATCATTCAGTAGCTTGAGTGTGCAGTGTTTCTTCCATGTGTGCAGTATACATGATGAGCTTGAGTCTAGGATGCACATCAACATAGGTGATGGTGTATTGGATATTGCAAAAATCAGTTGACACTCTATAGATTTGATGCAGTTCTTTGGTGGCATCACATTCAATTATGCATGCCCTACTGTTTCCAGCGCTGGCTCTCTTTGGTCCACATGAGTGGGAATCTGAGAAGTAATACTTGTTGTTGTGGTGGATGACTGCTTGTGCTTTTGATGCTGCTATTAGGTTGCCTGCTGAATGTTTAGAAAGCAATGTATTTAGTGCTGTGAACAGTGTCATACCAAAGCCTTTGTCCATCTTGCCTTGTAGGCTTCCAAAGAGAGATGGATTATCATTGTATTCAATGGCAAATGACTCATTAAGCATTGTGATGTTGTTCTCAATGGTTTCAAAGTTGCTGACTTGCAAGTATCCATTTGCATCGAGCACATTAGCTGGCATCAAAAGTCAAATTGTTGCATAAATGGCATTGCCTTCAATAATATTTGTATCCAATGTAAGTGTGGCCCAATTGGCTGAACTGACAATGGCAGCTCGTATGATGTTAGCCAACGCTATAGCACCACATTTTAAACACCTGCATTGCCAGATGTGAATATGACAGTATTGGCCTGATGCCATGATGAGTGAACAATTCTCGCAATGTTGTTGATCGGCATGTATGCGCTTGCAGGTATGTCTTGGTGGTCCTCAGCAAACTGAGTTGCCTGTGGCATGTTTATGTGAATCATATCCTGTTCATTGATATGAGAATTTTCATTGATAATGACATCTTTGTAGAGAGGGTTGTTTGAAATCAACCACCGTAATGCATTGTAAACCCATTCACTGGATATTGAGAACTCATGTGCAACGTTGAGGTTTTCCAGGTGTTCAGTTATGACGGCAAGCGCCATGTGATCCTCTGATATTGGTAGCATATTTGGTAGCCTTTTGTACACTTTGTAGAGGTCTTGTGCAAAGAGTGCTACTTGTCCACGGAAATTCTACTGACCGAAGATTCCACTAAATTTTACAATTTTCATGAATGGTACTACTCGGGACAGTAGGCACTTCTCTGCTTGTGATAAGATGGGAATATCTTTGGGAATTATTCCTGAATCCAATTTGTTCCAGAGTGCTTTTGATGGTCCTTCTCTTTTATTGCTCATGGCATGTTTTTTGCAGCGAGACCACAGCAACAGTGATAGTTTGGTTGTTTATGAAGGCAGTAGATATACTAATGCAGCAACTTTGTATTCAACTGTGTAAATCTGATTTCGATAATAGTGTTTGTTGCAGATTTTGCATGTTTAATCACAGAATTTATTGATCACATTCTTGAAGGTGGTATTGAAACCAGTCAGTTCTTGGACTCTTTGTGCATGGCAGGCACGCTGGACTTTCAGTCGATTTCACATTGCTCAGCTGTTTCCTCAGCTCTGGATTGTGCATGGCGAGCATGGTCGACTTCCAATTGAGCTTCACATTGATTGGCAATTCCATCAACTCTGGCTGTGTTTGCCGTGCATGGTCAACTTCCTATTGAGCTTCATGCTGCTCAGCCATTTCCTCAACTCTGGATTGTGCTTGTCATGCACATTGGACTTTTGATCGAGTTTCAGGTTGATCACCTGTTTCCTCACCTCTGGATTGTGCTAGTTGCGCATGATGGACTTCCAGTCAACTTTCATGTTGCTCACCAGTTTCCTAAGTTCTGGATCTTGCGTGGAGTGCACAGTCGACTTCCAATTGAGCTTCACGTTTGGCCATTTTGTCCACTCTGAACTATGCTTGCCGTACATGATCGACTTCCAATCGAGCTTCATGTTGCTTGGCCATTTCCACAACTCTGGACTGTGCATGGCGAGTGTGGTCAACTTCTACTTGAACTGCACGTAGCTGGACCATTTCAGTAACTCTGGATCGTGCTTGTCACACACGTTGGACTTCCAATAGAGTTTTACTTTGCCCTGGTGTCTCGTCTAGCAGGCGTGTGAGATGTTGCTCCAATCTCTGGCATTTTGCTGGCTATGTTTCAGCTGCTTGCTTTCCCCTGTATTTTTGCCTTCCCTTGCGCAGTCGTGCTTTCTTTTTGTAGCAGTTTCTTTTTGTTGTCTTTTTGTATGTTCTGGCATGGTTGCTTTTGTCACTACCATTGTTTTGTGTTGGTATAGTAAAGCTAGGAGACTGACAGGATAATTGCACTCGAGAGGCTGTATTTATAGACTGGTGTCAGAATTTTGGCTTAAACTAGTTTTGTAGAAGACAAAAGTATTAAGGGAGGGCAAAGTCCAATAGGCTAATCAGAGTAAGATCAGATAAGATCAGCCTTGACAGGGTTGGGTAGAGTGTCTAACTGGGGAGGGCAATTTCCATTTGCCAATCAAAGCTAATTAAGGGACATCATGCCTGTTAGAGTACAAGGTACGATTGGCCAATTAGAGCTAATTAGGGAAAAAGTCTATCGCACTAATCAGTGAGGGGAGAGGTCAGAATTTACCTTCTCCTACTTTTAGCAGAGAACTGCACAACGATAAAATTGCAGTACTATTTAATTTTTGTTAAATATTTGGTTGTCACTGGCTTTGAACATAAACACCAAAGTTGGGCAAAATTGGTTCGGTAGAAGTGGGTAAAGAATTGGTTGCGAGTTTTGAACAAAATAGACAGACAGACAAACAAGCAGACAGGCAGAGAGGCCAAGTTAAATAAAAGCATGTAAAAAATGAATCACTTATTAATAATTATATTTGTATTCATTCTAAAGTCTGGCCTTCTCACAAATGTTATAGATCAGGACCCTGGGTTTAAAAAACAAAAGAGGGGGGAAGACAAAAAGAATGAGAGGGAGCTCTTGTCATCAGATATCTAAATCTTTCCTAAATACATTCCTGAGACTTAAAAGTTCTAGAACCTAAAGGTTGTCATTGAGAAGCAAAAGTAAGGATGCCGTAACTGCTGTCACAAAATTTCCTAGAGACAACATACAGGCATATGATTAGAGCATTGGGACCTAGGAGCTAGGTAATAGCTGCTGATGACTCATAGGGATGGGAAGGCCGCAATGCAAGTGAAAATCAAGTCATGAATGGAATTTGAACTTTGGATCGCTTCAGTGGGAAGTCCAGACATTAACACTCAGGTGCAAAAACCTAAGCTTAAAGATTACAAGAAAACTAATGTCCTTAGATTTTAATTAACAGAGTCACTAAATGGGATTGAAATATATGATAGATAATGCTGATTAGTTTGGGTAGCCATTATTAATGGCAATGCACTTGACAAACTTTAATCATCAAGAAGCACAATATCTATTGCTAAATATTTCTTAGTGTATGACATGGATAAAAGTTAGGTTTATTTTCCAGTCATGGTATTATTAGTCATGTTGAAAGTATTCACTTGAAAGCTTTATGCGGGTTCCAGACGATCGTATTTTTTTCCTCAAAATTTTTTGCATCAGCAATCTGTGACCTACCTACGTGTTATGCCTGAGGGAAGTAGCCAAGGAGCTGAGAGAATGCAAGGACATCACCGTCCACAGGGATGACAAGACCGCGGCATATTTTCTCATTAATACCGAGGAATACCACCAAAAGTTGGACGAGATCCTGGCTGACGGCACAGAGTTTTTACAAATTACTAAGAACCCTGTTGATGAAATCAAGCTTGAGACCAACAGGATCATTGAAACAGTCAATGCTGCCTCTAACGCCCTCTACTTACCAACGATAGTGGGCGACTATGGCCTTGTCTATATATATGGGAATGTGAAGACACACAAGCAAGGCAACTGTTTGCTCTCCCCATTATTAGCCAGATCCCAGTCCCAACTTACCAGCTATCCAAGAGACTCAGCACATCCTCACACCTTATGTCCCTGGTGATCACAGCTTGAAGCCCTCAGCAGAGTTCTTGGAAGCCCCTAGAGCAACGGCCTTGGAGGAATCACTGCCTTGATGGACGTGGATGCCCTCTTCACAAATGTTCCTGTCAGCGAAACATTCCAAATAATTTTGTATCATCCCCTCCTGGAGATATATACCAAAAAGGCCCCTTCTCCACCGACAGAGGCAATATGTACACCCAAATCGATGGCGTAGTAATGGGTTCTCCTTTTGGAGTCTTCTCAAATTTTTGCATGGGCAGAGGGTCTTTAACAATATAAGAGAGCTGAAAATGCATATACGATACATCGATGACACCTTCATCAGCACTGAAGCAAGCGAAGAAATAGATAGCTTGAGGCATGCCTTCCACACCCACAGCTGTCTCAACTTCACAACTGAACATAGCCACGATCGTCGCCTCCCCTTCCTTGACGTCCTCATTGAGCAACGAGAGGAATGCTTCATCACGAAGGTACACACGAAACCTACGAACCTAGGCACGTGTCTTAAGGTAGAAAGCGAGTGCCCCAAGAGATATAAGCAATCCGCCATCAGCGCCTTCGTCAGAAGAGCTCTCTCCACAGCAAGAGTAATGGCAGCATCGATATTCGGATACAAGGTTGAAATAGTGCTTGGGTGGTCTGGAATCACAAGTAAGGCTACAGAAATACTTTACCAGTTATGCATGTTTTCAGGTAAAACACGACCAAAAGAAATAAGAACAAGAATTATTATATTGTGATTGTAATACAAAAATTACAGACTTATGCACAATGTGTCTTCTTCTTCTTCTTTTAACGTGCTTTTTTTCCCATTTTTGTATGAGGTAAGCACGATGCTTTCTTTTGAAGGACTTTTGATTTGGCTTTGGGGTAGACCGTAGTCTCGATCGGCTGCCCTGCCTGACATTGCTTAGACCCGGTAGCGTATGTTACATGTATCATACCAGATCCAACGCCCTTTCTTCCCAGCAGCGGGAAGTTGTTGCGCGGGTAGGTTGAGAGTTCGAGACGTGTGAGATGTTGTAATGTTTTTAGAAGATGTTGTAGTGGCTTTGTTTTGTGTGTGTAAGTAGTCTGTAACACCCATTTGCTTTTTAAGCAAACCTATCCGTTGATTACATACATAATCCCGTGATGTCTACACGGATAGCAAAGTGTTTGCCTCTCTGATCAGTCGGCTGCGGATTTGAACCCGCGCGACAGACCTCTACGAAGTCCGAAGCTGCTGCTTATGCACAATGTGTGAAATCATATATATCTCTCATAAGGAATCTCTGTCAATTTTTTTTCGAAGTCTTATTAAACTATATGGTTCCACTGCAAACGTTTTTCTTATAATTATCTTTGACTATTTTTTTCTTACAGGTTTCTTCTGCTCTTCAGAGAGAGGGGCGGGGGGGGCGGGGAGGTAATAGATTTTCAAAATAAGCGTGGCTAAAATTTTAACTTTTGTTTGAGTATACATGCATCAAATATGGGCAACTGTAAAATATTTGAATTCTCATAAGGTGTTAAAATCGTTCTTATATTCATCTATAAAATGATATTCGATCTGCTTCTGCGCTGTTCATCTCACGATTAATTTTCTAATCCCTTGTCCGTTTCAGGGTGTTGATATCACTCTCTCCATCTGGAAATTTTTTTTTTTTTTTAATGAAGTAAAAGTTTTAAATTACACTATTCCTGGTGGGTGCAAAACGTACCCGAAGATATTTCACGTCATCAGTAAAGCGGCCCCCCCCCCTCCAAAAAATACCACAAAATTTTGTCATTGAACCTAAAACACTTATGAAAATTACTTTAGCGTGTATACATTTGTTTGTTATACTAATGACTGAGATGGCAATGCTGGATTTTGCAAGAAGAACAACCATGTCTATTTTCAAACAACCACCAATAACTACTTTGTATATTGTAATTTTCCGACTAAAACCATTGTGAAACAGACCTGAGCTACTGTACCTACGTGTCTGAAATTGTAGAACATAGTGATGAAGTCAGAGTCTATCCACTTATTTCTTATTTGTATAGGGAGACTTTAAGTTAGATTATGTGCACTTAGTCTTTAATGGTTCACTAGAGGTATCATCTGGTTATACTTGATTCCAATTATTTGACCACAAAAAATGTTTATATATTCCGCAAAGATCTCTCTCTCTCTCTCTCTCTCTCTCTCTCTCTCTCTCTCTCTCTCTCTCTCTCTCTCTCTCTCTCTCTCTCTCTCTCTCTTACTGTAACTCATTCAAGTGAAAACAGTAAGAGGCTTGGCAGCACCTGATCCAGAATCATAGAGGAGGAGAATGATAACTCAGACAGAACAAGCGATGCAATGTTCTTTCAGTGCCTCCCAATTCCGCAGCAGTGGCTTGAGGATTCAAAATGCAATTAAGATATTCTTGCTCGGTTACTAGAGCTATATCAAAGAACATCGACAGATGATAGTTTTTTTGCTAAAAAACAAAATAAAGACAAGAGAGTAAGATGAAATTATACAACACTTAAATCGATGCTTGACATCATTTTCTTATTGATTCCGTTTCCCGAACTTCACTCCTACTGAGTTTAACAACGATTAACCACAGCGCTGAGTCCAAGAAAATAAAATCCTAAAGGGATTAGACACTGGAACTAATCAAGGAATAGAAGGGATTTTCAATTCTCCCTTTTCATTCCGGTGAAAACAATTAAGACTTGTACTAAATAGTTCGTACTAAGTGGTTCTTCATGTTTTGTTATATTTTCCGTTAATTACCATTTTCTTTTGTAAATTACTCCTATAAAGAATACAGGGGCTTTTATTCGTAACTGTATATATATATATATATATATATATATATATATATATATATATATATATATATATATATATATATATATATATATATATATATATATATATATATATATGGAAATGAATTTCTGACTCACATCGGGACCGAACTCTGGGCTTTTAAGTGAGAGTCCAGAGCGTCAGCATTTCCTCCATGCAAGTCATAAAAGAATCTGGAATCTACAGTAAGTGCTCAGTTCCTCGGTTTTTCCCGGCCAGGCGCCTAGCGCCCCAACATACCAGTTTCCCGACCCAGCAGCGAATGAATGGCTAAAATTTTATTCGACTTACCACTCCACCGGAAGATATGATGGAAATGAACACACACGCACACACACACACACTCACGCACACTCACACATCTCTTTTGAGATGCGTAGTCATACACACGCACACACACATACATATATAATACACATATATATACACACACACAAATTTAGTTCATATATACTTTGAATCCTTTCACAGACTGGTTCAGTGCCAATGATCAGACGCGAACCAGTCCGGACAGAAACTTTAAATACTAAATGAAACTCTCAAAGAGTGATTTAAAATACTGTCGAAAACTTAGCAATTAATTAAATTAACAAGAAAAGAATTTGTAAACTAAAAAGAAGTCTCCGAACAACTGCCTTGAGGAACTGGAAAAACACACATATAACTTTCAAGCGCGTGGCTAACTTTCATCCCCAAAGAAAAAGGGAAAAAAGGTAGAAAGAAAAACATATTCGTGAACACGATAGTCGGAGACACCTTAAAGCTGAAATAGTAATATTGAATGTAATGAAGATGAAATTATAAATATGTATATATTGTAACAATTACCTGTAATAAATTTCGTAACCTTTAAAATAGAGTAAATGTTTGTTTGCTTGGTTTGGGTACAAAAAGTTAACTTTTGTTTCCTTTTCTCCATGACGGGATATAAAAAAAATGTTAAACAAAATCGCTCTACGTATTGTAGAATGATACAGGTGTTTGGCCAGGGAACGGAAATGAAAAAAGTGGCTTGTTAAATTACGTAAATTAGTGCCATCAATAAAATCCACCATGGAAATGTAAAAGGATGGTTGCCTACCCTTTTTGAGCTACCCAGCACGAAGAAATAGTATTGGTTTTTAATACAGTGTGAATAGAAATGATATATTCATAAGCTCCTCGTCACTGTTTAATTAATCATAGTCAGATTGATAACAAACAATAGGAAGGCCTTACACCTCCTCCTCTCTCTCTTTCTCTCTCTCTCTCTCTCTCACACACACACACACACACACACTTTCTCTCTCTCTCTCTCTCACTCTCCCCCAACACACCCATTCACTACCACAGAGTTCAACATCCTTAGGCTGTGGATCCCCCATCACCTACTGATACCCGGGTACTAAAACAACCCATTAATTCGCATCTCTTGCTGATGTAACAATAGAAAGTAAAACTATTGCTTTTGGTTATATATTAGAATGATATATATATTCATTTCTATCTTTTATCGACGTGTATTTATTCGAAACAATAAATAACTGATTGCCTTACATTCCTCCATGAAGGAAACGATTTTGTTTGATAAGTTATTACATCATCACCAAAGGTGAGACTGACCAGGGTTATAGATGCCATGTGGACATGCATGACGGTCATTTTTGTCTACCGATCTTTACATGCGCGGATGGGGAACAATTCCTATGTCTTTTCTTCGCTCGCTCTCTCCTCTCTCTCTCTCTCTCTCTCTCTCTCTCTCTCTCTCTCTCTCTCTCTCTCTCTCTCTCTCTCTCCTTTTCATTCAGAGCAGAATCTAACAATATGATTCCACAGCAGCAATGGGAAAACAAGCACAACTGATGAAGGACATGCCAGCAGTTGTAACTATTCTCGACGCCCTTTCCACCAAACAACTCAAACTGGCAACGCTTCTATGAGGAAAAATCGCGAATAATTTACACTTTTAAAGCATTCTGTTATGGCAAATCTATTATGAAATATTGTGTATTAAATTTAAGACTTTGTAACAATACATTTATAGAATAATACGATTTATGTTTAAAAATAATAACGGTTAGGTCTACATTGGTAGTGATATATGGCAACGATTCCTTTCATGCAGCAGCGGGAGGGGAGCTGCAACTTTCTTGTTAATTGAATTAATTGCTGAGTTTTTGACGGTGTTTTAAATCCCTCTTTGAGAGGTTCATTCATTATTTAAAGTTTCTGTTGGGATCCTCTAGTTTTATGTCCTGTAGGTTTTCAATGTTGATTTTATCAAGGTAATAAAAATCATATTGATAATTATCATAAATTATGATCAAAATTCTCGTAAATTCTGATAAAAAATTTATGTTATAGGGGATTTTGATCTATTGTTGTAGGTTGATCATAAGTCTGACAGCGCCTGGAAGAAAAGGTGGAATGTCAGGTGAAAAATGAGAATTAATCGACAAAGCACTGAAGGAAAAGGTGACGTAAAACCGAAAATTTCATTTGTTTTGTCTGTGTTTTATGTCTGTCACGGGGTAGGGGTTTAATTTTGGGTTATAAACCTTTCTGGAGTAACATAGAGGCCATTTGCAAAATTTTCTCTGGGTCTGTCGGGTGGTTCTGATTTCTGTAGCGCCAAACAGAAGTACAAACATTCACTTATGTATGTATATATATATATATATATATATATATATATATATATATATATATATATATATATATATATATATATATATATATATATATATATATATATATATATATATATACTGTTACCTTTCATTTTACAATAATTAATTTTTTTCTTATTTTGCAAAAAAAAATTTTAGTTTTTTTTTTATTTCTTATCTTTTAATTTTCCTCTCACAATTTTACAAATTTTACAAGGAATTTTAAGTTATATTTTTAACATCATTGATGAGGTAATTATATGGATAATTATATAACGTTGGAATAAAGACAGCTTTATGTGTCCCCATCCCTGTACTATGATATATATATATATATATATATATATATATATATATATATATATATATATATATATATATATATATATATATATATATATATATATATATATATATATATATATATATATATATATATATATATATATATATATACAGTATACATAGATGATAGACGGATTGATAAAAATTTATTATCTTTACCAATTAGTTAATTGCTTCAAAATCATTATAAATTTCATTTAAGAAGCACGCACACTGTTTTACTTTACTGTATGTAAATTTTTATTAAATATTGCATTGGAAAGCACTTTTGGCTCTCTCTCTCTCTCTCTCTCTCTCTCTCTCTCTCTCTCTCTCTCTCTCTCTCTCTCTCTCTCTCTCTCTCTCTCATAGCTTAACACCATCAATATACCAATAAAATTTAACATTTTTAAATACGAGATTCAGTCATTAACATTTGCGGTGGCATCGTATAACACCTGAAATCTGCATTACAGTATTTAATTAAACTTATTAAATGATATGACGGTTGAAAAGGAAGAAAAAAAGAAATCGCTTAGTAATCAATAATCATCATGAACTACTGAAGGAGAGAAATTTCTCACTGAACTTTACCGACGAAAAAGTTCTGCTCACTAGAAAGACTTGTCTCTTGTCCTATCATACTTAGAAGACCTAGGACACAGCTGAGTGACACTTTCAAGCGTCTTCATGCAAGCGATGGAATACGTAACATAATATTAGATGATCGACTGAGGAGGGTCGTAGTCAACCTCTTTCCATACTACTTACCGAGAAACGGAAGCCCTAGGGCATGCAAGTGCCAACCCCTCCAGAAAAATAAAAGTAAAAAATGTATTTTGAAAATAATATTTCCGATAAACATATGTAATAAAAAAAAAAGACCTTTGTATCGATCTTTTTCGGAAAACTGTGGATTTTCGAGCAAAGATGTTAAGTCCCTCTTCTGAAAGGTTTGTTTCCGGCTTTCACTGAGGCTTTTGGAGACTTTTAGCCTTTGCAACCGAAGAGAGACTGAAAGAGTGAAATATAGCACACACACACACACACACACACACACACACACACACACAGAGAGAAAGAGAGAGAGAGAGAGAGAGAGAGAGAGAGAGAGAGAGAGAGAGAGAGAGAGAGAGAGAGTGATGCCATTCATAGCTTGGGATGGCTTTGATAAAATATTTGTGAATGTGTAAATATATATATATATATATATATATATATATATATATATATATATATATATATATATATATATATATATATATATATATATATATATATACTGTATATATATAAGCTCTTTTACTCCACTGTAACCAAGATTTCGTTCACTTGAGCCTCTCTGAAGACTTGTGTCTTTTTTCTTTTCCTTTTCACGACTTGAGAACCAAATGTACTCTTTGATTTTCCTATTTGTAACTCTTATTTCCTTAAAACCTTGATTATCTCTCTCATGACTATCATCAAGAAATTCTATTCTTAGATATTACCAGAATATTGTAATTTTATGAGATGTATTTTCTTTCTGTTTTTTTAGTGGTCGGGTTTAGGTTAATTAATTTGACTTATCAAATATTAACGTGCAAAAATAACTAATTGCTCTTATGTTTCTCAACACATTAAAACTTCTGATGACTCGAACCGAAACCATTTCTTTCTCAGTTTAGACAACCGATGCCGTTTAATGTTCTGAATATAATGGTGTCTGTTGCACGTCCTTGTTCGTGTCTAATCGATACCATCGTAAAGCGCTTTGCCCTTTAATTCTAATTCTTTGAGCCTTAAATCCCATTAAAGGCAAATATGACTGAGTACTGATGTTATGTATTTTTCAATAAAAATGTGGTAAACACTTATTTCTGTTGCTGACATTTTTATCCTTTAAACTGTTCTATCAAGGATGAGTCCCTTGCGAAAATAATTTCACGCAAGCTGTTTTATACGAATCCACAGATTATGTTTTGTATGTATGTATGATTCGTTATCCGCAAAGCCGTTAATTCCAGCGAGGCATCATAATGATTAATTCATGCGAGTCAAATTGCAGAAATCTTTCGTCATAACTAATAACACAGTTCCCCTTTCCAGCATCAATGCAAATGTTTGATGTATTCGCAATATGAAAATGTCATACTAATATCTATTGGGAGAAGGCTTCGGTTATTTGTTTTCAATTAATCTTCGCAAAATTCCTCTTGTAACAAAATTAGTTTTTTGGTTGATTTAACTTTCCTTCAGTCTTTTAGTTTCGTGATGTTCATTTGTCTTTGCATAAACATATCTACGTAATCTGTTGATTAAACTGTTAGTGGATAAGGTTTCTAAACTGGAATTCCTTTGGGCAATTGTACATCAAGGGTTTATAACCTCTGACATATTCTTTATAGGCTGTGTACTCAAAATTTATATCCAGAGTGACACAAGAGAAAGGTGTTATTATATTTGTCATAACTAAAAGCAAAATAAGTACTGAAGTAGTATAATACAGTTAGAAGTAAATGGAAGATATGACTACTGAAAATAATCCCATAATTCACATTCAGTTAAGATTACTTTCCATTGTTTGCAAGAAGGTCTTTGCGATGAAATTTCCAAATTAACATTCTTCCCCTTCTTCCATCCTTTCCTTATCCATTGATACATTACTAGAATGTAACAAGTCAAAGAAAGCCCATCAATAACAGATTAACTGAGCTATATCAACCGGGTGTTATGACGACAAAATTCCTCGACGCCGTCACTCTGTCACTGGGTAAATCCTAAGCACAAACGCATCGGAGTTATCTGATTTTTTCTCTCATAAAGAGATGAAGTACTTTCCAGAATACAGTCCGTTTTTGCATATTCTTTTAGCATAAGCTAGCATGCATACACTACCTACAGTTTTAAAAGATTTCTTACAGTTTGGTAAAAATTCTCACTCTCACTCACTAATTGCTTGGGGTGAAAAGGAAATATTTCATACATAATATTTTGCCTTGTAGCTTATTTTCACATAGTTTCCTGCACTGATAAACAGATGTTGACACCTGAGTTACGACTTCCATATGCACTTACTCTGGCCTGGGGTGACAAGGAAAACGTTTGATGCCTAAATTGTTTTTCCTTTCTGCTTTCAGTTAATAATGTCTGATTAAGAACTCATCGCAGAGGTTGCTGGATCTCACAGTGACCGTCTGCCTCTTGCACCTTCGCCCTAAGGCTTGATACAAGTTTTAGTTAAGTTTCATGTTATTCAATTGCATGGCTACCAACACTAGATTTAACCTTGCTAATTCTCTGTAATCATCAGCCATTTATTCGCTATAAATAATTACACACAAATACATAAGGAAAATAGGACTGGTGGAGTTTAATCATGACTGGGTATTTTTGTGCCATTCCCTGCCGTCTCCGATGATGAAGTTGTAAGGGAATTCAATTCCCGAACTGAGGTACTATATGGGCGAATTCCTTAAATTGTATTATGTATCTCGTAATTAGGCGACCTTTGTGGGAATCAGCCAGGACAATCCTCTGTTCAAAGGGCGACCCCATTCCCTCTCTGTTGTCTGTACAAACAAACTTGAATAAAATTCTCTCTCTCTCTCTCTCTCTCTCTCTCTCTCTCTCTCTCTCTCTCTCTCTCTCTCTCTCTCTCTCTCTCTCTCTCTCTCTCTCTTTGTTACTTGTATAAAATAAAAAGTATTCTGGTCAGTCTTACGATCTGTGTGTGCTGCAAGCATGTAGACCACACAAAAAGGTGCTCGAGATTCTTCCAAAATCAGAAGACCGTAGGCCTATCATCTCCTTTCTCGCAAAAGTGTATATTTTTGAAATTCCCTGCTTTGTTGGCTGAGTTAGTGGAAACTCCTGCAGCTTCATGGCAGAACCAGCCCCACAATAGGAAACGCGAGCAATAAGTAATTTTGAAGTTTTCATCAACTTCAGCGTTGGGCAAAGATGAAAATTGCTGAGCAGATGAATTACTCCGGCCGCTGGAAGTATTAAGTTGCTTCCTGGGAGGTCGTCTGTCCAAAACAGCAACAATGCTGTCTTATCTGATAGTTAATTCACTGCCAGTGGAACCGATATCGGGTAATGAGATTTATAATAATTATCAATGCTGTCTTATCTGATAGTTAATTCACTGCCAGTGGAACCGATATCGGGTAATGAGATTTATAATAATTATCAATGCTGTCTTATCTGATAGTTAATTCACTGCCAGTGGAACCGATATCGGTTAATGAGATTTATAATAATTATCAATGCTGTCTTATCTGATAGTTAATTCACTGCCAGTGGAACCGATATCGGGTAATGAGATTTATAATAATTATCAATGCTGTCTTATCTGATAGTTAATTCACTGCCAGTGGAACCGATATCGGTTAATGAGATTTATAATAATTATCAATGCTGTCTTATCTGATAGTTAATTCACTGCCAGTGGAACCGATATCGGGTAATGAGATTTATAATAATTATCAATGCTGTCTTATCCGATAGCTAATTCTTTGCCAGTGGAACCGCTATCGGGTAATGAGATTTATAATAATTATCAATGCCGTCTTATCCGATAGCTAATTCTTTGCCAGTGAAACCGATATCGGGTAATGAGATTTATTATAATTATCAATGCCGTCTTATCCGCTAGCTAATTCTTTGCCAGTGAAACCGATATCGGGTAATGAGATTTATTATAATTATCAATGCTGTCTTATCTCATAGCTAATTCTTTGCCAGTGGAACCGATATCGGGTAATGAGATTTATAATAATCATCAATGCCGTCTTATCCGCTAGCTAATTCTTTGCCAGTGAAACCGATATCGGGTAATGAGATTTATTATAATTATCAATGCTGTCTTATCTCATAGCTAATTCTTTGCCAGTGGAACCGATATCGGGTAATCAGATTTATTATAGTTATCAAAACCGATATTGGTGACCTAAAATGAGAAAAAGTTGTCAAATAACAT